>CAUYON010121210.1:0-29337 GCA_963573935.1 Arctocebus calabarensis
GGCGTTGTGGCGGGAGCCTGTAGTCCCAGCTACTTGGGAGGCGGAGGCAGGAGACTCGCTTGAGCCCAGGAATTGGAGGTTGCTGTGAGCTGTGATGCCATGGTGCTCTACCCAGGGTGACAGCTTGAGGCTCTGTCTCTAAAAAAAAAAAAAGAAAAGAAAAGAAAAGAAAGAAAGAAATGAAATCTATGAGTGGAACACGTATCAGAAAGTTTTTACCGGGCAGCTCCTGTGGCTCAGCGAGTAGGGCGCCGGCCCCATATACCGAAGGTGGTGGGTTCAAGCCCGGTCTCGGCCGAACTGCAAAACAAAAAAATAGCCGGGCGCTGTGGCGGGCGCCTGTAGTCCCAGCTACTCAGGGGGCTGAGGCAAGAGAATCGCTAAGCCCAGGAGCTGGCGGTTGCTGTGAGCAGTGTGACGCCACGGCACTCTACCCAGGGCGATAAAGTGAGACTCTGTCTCTACAAAAAAAAAAAACAAAAAAAAAAAAGAAAGTTTTTACCTAGACGATCTTACTGTACAACGCAAAGAACCTGGAAAAGTTAAATACATAGGAAAAGTTTTAGGTGAAATCCATAAATTTTCAAGAGAGAGTAAGTTTAGAAGTGGTTAGGGATTTAGTCACGTAACACAAAGACTACTAAAAATGATGCATTTTGAGCTAACCTGAATTATGGCCAATTTTCTTCTATCTACAAAGTTTGGGAAAGGAGGTGTTCTCATTAAGCCAATTTCATATGCATAAATACATTTTAAAAACAATCACTCAGTAAAGCAGTAAACAGAATATTGGCACACCTCCTGAGCTGTCTTCTTACCAACGCAGAGCAGGTGGCCTCCCTAAGTATGTTTTTGGAAGAGAAATGTTTGGAGTCTCCACCATGCACATCATTTTATGTTACTATTCCAAATGCAGGCCTTTCTTTTGCAGCCAAAATAATGATCTTCCAAAGATATGAAGCATTCTGGGTCATTCCAGGTTATCTAGCCAGGAAAACAGCTGTAGAAATGAAAAAGCAGGACATAGTTATCAGACTTGGGGGAAAACAATCACAATGAAAGACCATTTCGCAGCTCACAAGCCTCTCTAGACGAGTGAATTTACATACATCTCACCACAAACATAGCTGATTTTGGAAGTAAGCTGCAGATTCTTCTTATAGAAAATTTCGTTTGACATTTAGCAAGCTTTTTTTGATTTTAATTAAGTCATATACACATAGATCCTGATTACATTTATGCATATGTGCGGTACAATGTTTTGATTTTTTTATACAATCTGAGGTGCTTACATCAAACCAATCAACATTGCTTTCACCTCATTTACTTGATTATTGTGTTAAGCCATTTATGTTCTACACTTGACAGATTTGACTTGTACACTTGCAATATGCTCCATTGGTGTGGTCCCACATTTTACCCAGTTTAGGCTGTGATAGCATTATTGGATTTATTGTTTGAACTTCTGGCTAAGCAGTCATCAACTGTGTATTCCTTTGAACATGGACAGCATATTTATAAGATGTCAGCCTCTTGGGTGAAGACATAGCCTAAAAATCATCACAAGAACAGCCCAGTAACTGCTCTGTTGCAATATGTGAGGACAGAGTCATCTCAGGAACACAGACATTTTCACTATAGCCTCTGGGGCACAACTGTCAAGTTGCTTGGGAGCAAGTCATTGTGTCCATTGTTTTGTTTGATCGTTTGTCTTGAGACAGTCTCAAGTTGTCCCCCTGGGTAGAGTGCTTTTAGTAGAGACGGGGTCTAACTCTTGCTCAGGCTGGTCTTGAACTCCTGAGTTCAAACAATCCACCTGCCTCAGCCTCCCAGAGTGCTAGGACTACAGGTGTGAGCTACCTCGCCCAGTGCCCAGCCATTCTGTCCATTGTTTCAAGAACACAGAGGTGTGGGTAGAAAGGAGGAAGATGGTAGCAGAATCAGATGGTTTCCAAATATGAACCACAAGGCTCTACTCATTTCTGCCTTTCTTTGACACCCTTCCACCCTTAAATATTTATTTTAACCTGGTTTGAACTTTATAATTCAGCTGGAGGCAGGGATGGGTGAAAGACATTGACGATGGCTTGATTAACCCTTGTTTCTCTAGCTCTCTATTTTTCTCAAGTGGTTCGCAGAACAACTTCTTATTTAGAGCCAGGTCTCCCCATAAGAATCTAAAAGAGAGATCTAAAAACTTGCCTTATTCCCAAATTATGCCAGTTCACGCTCCACCTAGTTTTCTGGTTCATTATAATTCTCTGCCAGCTTTCAAGGTGATTGAATGACTAACTGCCTTTCCTTAGCTAATGCCAAACTTCAGCCACACGCTGGCCCTCATAAAAAGTCCCAAATTCTGCTGAACAAAGTTGATTTCAATGAATGGCCCATGACAGACAGACTGTAGCTATCTGTTATGGGAATTACTTTATATTTATGGAAGATGGTAGGTATTACCAATAGACTTGGAAGGAACCTGCTGACTAGATTTCCACCAGAAACATAGTACAGTAGAACCTTCCATAGTTAACCACCTCCTTAAGTTGTCCTAATGTTCAAAGGCCAGGCATGCACCACATGTACATATCAGTACAGTAGGGCTCATTCCTTATGTTGACCACCTCCATATGTTGACCAGTTTGGTACAGTCCCTTAGGTGGTCAACTTACAGAGGTTCTACTGTATTTCCAAGACAAGAGATTTCCTTAAATCATTACTTGTATCAAACACCTTGTCTTGGTCAAAGTGCCCCTTGGGCACCACTCTATACCCTCCAAGCCTCACCTGCTATTAGGAGCTGACCATCAGGAGCAACCTAATAGCACATAGACTGGGGTCCCCACTGCCAGTCATGCTATGGTGGTTGATGTCCCCAGATTTGGGCCCCCAGAAGTTGGTGCAATGCTAAATAATACCCTGCGGGGCAAACCTTTGACCATGGAAGACATAGAGCCAATGGATACATGCCTCCCCCCCTTTCTTTCCCTGAGCTGATGACCCCAAGACACATCCCAGGCAGCCCCACGAGATCAGACAGAGTAGCTGTGCCCAGCTTGACAACACTCCTCTGTATCAGGCTTCCTTTCCCTGCTTCATTCCATCCTTCACTCCTGCTCCTTAGCCATACTCCCCAGAAAGTGCATGTTCTTCCACCATGCCTGTGCTGCCATATCTGCTTTCTGGAAAACTCAGGCTATGCCACTAGACTATGGCGCCAATGTGATAATAAGCAGATACTACACTGACTTCTCACTCTTTGCATATTTTAAGCAATGGAAATGTAAACTTGATTAATTCTCTCTCTCTCTCTCTCTCTTTTTTTTTAGCCAGTCTAACTCTCTTGCCCTGGGGAGAGTGCCATGGCATCACCATAGTTCACAGCAACCTCAGTCTCTTGGGCTCAAGAGATCCTCCTACCTCAGCCTCCCAAGCATGTGGGACTACAGCACTTGCCATGATGCCTGGCTACTTTTTCTATTTTTAATAGAGATGGGGTCTTGCTCTTGCTAAGGCTGGTCTCGAACACCTGAGCTCAAGCAATCCACCTGCCTTGGCCTCCCAGAGTGCTAGGATTACAGATGTGAGCCACCATGCCCAGCCTGATTAATTCTTCTCAATGGCAAATCCCATCACATCACTTGCCAGAATGAGAAAATACAATTCCTCCTCCCATCATTTCAAACCCTCTATCTTTTCCTTTCCATTTCTACTTTCTTGAACCTTTATTTGAAAGTTCCCTGGGAGTTTCATTCAAGACTATCTGCCCATCTTCTCCCTCCTTCCCTGCCTTCTTCAACTATGTCTCCTCCTCTGGACCCACCTCCTCTGCAGTTCTTACTCCCCATGTAATGTGGTCAGTTAAGCATCTGTGTTACCCATGCAGGGAAGGGAAAATAATTTTCAATTCCACCCCTTCATGACTTCTTAGCTGAGCTTCCAGTAACAAAAGACAGATTAACAAGAAAAGCACAAATAGGAGTTTGATAGTTTGTATACCTCCTGGTCTCCATGGGAGACAACTCAGAAAAATGAGTAAGCTCTAGAGTAGGTCTCAAAAGGGTGGTTTAAATTACTAAGAACAAAGGGTGTGGGCCAAGGCCCAGTTACAATGAGATGGCTGGAAGAAGCTCCTGAAAACAAAGGTTTGGTCCATCACACAGGCTGAAGTTGATGGCTTCTCCTTGGGCAAAAGTGTCTGGTGATTCAGGCATCTCTCTTCCCAGAGTTGAGGGGAGACACCCTTGCAACTGGTGATTTCTTTTGTGTAGTAGATTTACATTTCTTTTCCAGGGCTTCTCCTGGGTCTGAATTTTCTCAAAATAATCAGCTCTACATAATCCTGTATACCAAAGAGGCATATTTGGGGGTGGCATATTTTGCTCTCCTGCAGTCACATTTTGGGGTCCTGTGTTCTGAGCCCCTCACTCAGGATACTGTACACCTTTGCTGGCTGGGATCCTTCCTCACATGCTTTGTCCACCACTCTGCTGGAGCATCTAAAACAGTGGGTGGCACAGAGTAGGTGCTCAATAAATGCTCGAGGCATGCATGATGCTGCATGCCCCCAAAGCATGGGTGAGGAAACCATGGGGTGACCAACCATGGGGTGAGGAAATATCTCTTGCAAGAGTCGCCTTTGTCTTTTTTTAACCAGATACAGTATTTTTAAAGTGCTAATCTTAAAGAACTATTGTCATAACCAAATGTATACTGAACGTCTTTGGGAGGCTGCCTCTCTTTGGAGCCTGAAAGTCTCTGGTTACTAGCGGATTTTGTTCTTTTTTCTCCTCCTTCCCTTACCTGCTGGAGATTTTCCAGGGAGTTACAAAGGACACCAGTGTTTGACAGATGGGAGAACTGGGCTGGAGGATTTGTCAGGTCCTGACCTGCTCAAGCAGTCCAGGTTCAAGTTCATAAACCATTTCCCCATCACTGTCCTCTTCCTTCTAAAGAAAACTAGACATATTTTACCCCAAAATGTATTTCTTTGACATATTTGATATGGCTGCTGTGAATTTCACATATATAGAAGTAACAGGGCAAAGCTGTCTTTTGTGGAGGGGTGGAAAGATTTCCACCTATAGAAAATCTCCATTAATATAGCCTGACCTATTCTTACCTGATCTCGGAAAGATTAACTGAGAATCTGACAACTTCAAAGGTCAGAAAAGAAACATCTACCATCTGTTTTCTCCAAGGAGGGTTGTTACTGGTAAAGTTTCAATCCCCTCTCTCTCTCCCAAAACCTGTTTTTCAGCTTTCAAGCCCCGATTCTTTAAAAATCGCTGTACCCCACTAAGGAGTCGAATCTTCATTCTGAAGGTTCTATACACGTTAAATAAATTTACGTCTTCTGCCTCCTGTTAATCCTTCTGCCTTTTGTCAGTGATTTTTCGGCCAGCCTTAGGGGAGCCCAGAGCCTTTGCTCCTGCCCTGCCCTGCCTGCCTTCTGGTGTATTCCTAAGGCTCAAAAGGTGGGCGGAAGGGAATGGTCTCCTAGCTGCTTCATCAAGTGTCAGCTTTCTCTTCTTGGACCCTGGGAATCTCTGAGGGGGAGGCACAGCTAATCACTGCTTTGTAGAAGGCACCTCTGTGGCCTCATGGGAAAAATTATGAGGTCAGAGTCAGGCCCCCCAAGTTCATTCAATGCCACTTGCAACTGTCCCAAATCCTCAGGCCGTTGGCCAACTGCTAGACAGCAAGCCATTCACTTGCCTGAATTCTAATGACACTGCCCCCACCAATGCCTTTCCTTCCGCCCTGAAACCCCGTCCACCAGAGCAGCTGGAATCAGTCAGGGTGAGACAAGGCTGAACTGATCAAACAAAGTCACACAAGGCCTGCGTCACAAAGCCAAGTGCCAAACCTCCCCAGAAGGCTGACTCTTTTTATTCCCCGTAGCTTTTTAAGTGTAACTGACAAATGAAAGTTATATAGTAGAACCTCTGTAAGGTGATCATATGGAGTGGTCGACAGAGGAACTGGGCCTCGTGTACTGATATGTACATGTGGTGCATGTCCGGTCTGTGGAAATTAGGTCAACTTGAGGTGGTCAGTCTAGGGAGGTGGTCAACTGTATCTATTAAAGGGTTCTGATACATGTATACATTGTGAAATGATTGCCACAATGAAGCTAATTAGCATATCCAAAATTTCACATAGTTAACTGTGTGTGTGTGTGTACATGTGTTTCGTAAGAATACTTAGATCTAGGCCAGGCATAGTAGCTCACACCTGTCATCCTAGCACTCTGGGAGGCCAAGGCAAGTGGATTGCTGGAGTCAGGAGTTCAAGAGCAGCCTGAGCAAGAGCCAGACCTTGTCTCTATTAAAAATGGAAAACTTCTCAGGTAACTGGAAAGTATTGTTCCCTGGATGACCCTGTGTCCAGCAGGGCTGTTTCAGGGAACCAAAACCAAAGTAAAAACAACACCCCAAACTCCTAGAGACACCAAATGATTCGAAGCCTCCTATAGCAGGAAAAGGGAGCATGGTCTGTAGCCAGACAGCTATGGCCCCATCAAGTGGGACTTTAAGGGATTCTCTGCAGATCAGACCCAAAGGTCTGGCCCCTTGAGGTTCTCCCGGTCTCTGGATGAAGACCCTTGTGTTGCACAAGTGCAGGGCAGGAGAGAGAAGAAAAGGCCACCCAAGGTTGGGTCCTTCTTTCCCTTTAGACCAGCTGGATGTTACATAATAGATCCTGCCTTTCCTATCTAAATATAAAACTCTTGGCAGCACCCATAGCTCAGTCGGTAGAGCACCACCCACATACACCAAGGCTGGCGGGTTCGAACTCAGCCAGCTAAAACAACAATGACAACTGCAACAAAAAAAATAGCTGGGCATTGTTCTGGGCGCTTGTAGTCCCAGCTACCTGGCAGGCTGAGGCAAGGGAATAACTTAGCCCAAGAGTTTGAGGTTGCTGTGAGCTATGACACCACAGCACTCTATCCAGGGTGACAGCTTGAGACTGTCTCAAATATATCTATAACTCTTAAAAGATGAGTTCTTATGCATGTGTGCGTGCAGGCTTTAGGCATAAACGTCTTCAAACTTGAGTGTGTCCACATCTGTCATTCCCCCAGGTCTAGACTCATCCCCCGAATTGTCAATTCCTCTGACCAGTCCTCCTTGGCCATTGTGCGGCCTTTGGCAGTAGTGACCATTCCCTTTGTGAAACTTGCTCTTCCCTTAGTCTCCCTGACGTGGCTCCTCCCTGACTCTGCTCTGAGCTCACCAGCTGTCTCTCAGTGCTCTGCCCTCCCTGTCCACGTTAAGGGGCTTCCACATTCTGCCTTTAACCCTCATCTGCTCCCATCTCCAGGGGATTTCACCAATGCCCCTGGCTTTCCTATCACTATGCCATGACTTGGATCATGTCTCTTTCGTGTACCAAAACAATATGCCCCTCGAACTCAACATGCCACCAATCTGAACTCATCTTCTTCCCATGCCTGCACCTCGGCCTCCTGTCCTGTGTCCCCTAGCTCAGCCAAGAGCACAGACCTGGGCATCATTGCAGCCTCCTTCATCTTCCTGCTACACACTGTACAGTCAGAGGCCCTGCCTTTCTGCCTCTCTCATGTCCATTACCCCCACTACATCTCTCCTCCCAACCTTCGTGGTCTCTCTCCCAGATCACTGAAATTGTCACCCAACGAGTTCTCCCTTCTCTAGTCTCAGCATCTACCACCCTTCTCCACAAGTTACTAAAGGAATAATTCTAAGGAGCAAATGTCAACATGCTCTTCCTTTGCCTGGGATCCAACTTGGAAGCTCTGCATTGGAAAGCAATGCTTGGGGAGATATCTGCTATAACATCATAGATTTTATTGAATTGAGTGGGAGAAGGGGAGTGTCAAATCCATCTAAGTCCACTTAAGCAAATGAAAACTATTCCAGATACATCAAACGGAGGGAATTTAATACAGGGAAGTGGTCACCCATGCATTGTAGGATCTGGGGACTCAGAAAACAGTGAAGCAAACCCAAGATATTTTTTAAATTTTATTTTATTTTTGTTTTTTTTTTTTTAGCAGGAGGAGGGAGTGTTCTGGAGACTAGGATCTGAGGCAATATCATAGAAGCTAGAACCACAGCAAGGACATTTTTTAGGAGCAGAAATCTAGAACAGAGATAGTCACTACCAAAGATGCCACCTTGGGCACAGAGAGGGGACTTCTTCCCTTCACCCACGTCAATGCCTCCTGTTGGCCAAACCCAGGCTGAAGCCAGTTCAAGAATCCTGGGAGATTCAGCTTCCTGCCATACAAGCCAGAGCAAGGAAAGGTAGTGAATACATCAGATAATAGGCAAATAACTACTATAGGGGTGGAGAACATGTATAGATATAAAAGGTTTATTTTTTTTTTTCAGAGATATACAACAGTAATTAGACTATCTAACTCTACAGAGATCTCTGGAAACCTTTGTCGTCTTCAGCACAAATTTCCTTTGCTAAAACCTCTTCAAACTAGTCAACTCAAGTATTTATCCCCTAAAGATGTAATGAATATCTCTTGGCTCAAGTTGTTTCCTCCTGTCTGGAATAACATTCCTGGTCTCTCTACTTCTTTAAATGCAACCCATCTTTGGAATCCCAGTTTAATTCCTTTCTCTTCCACTAGCATTTCCTGACAACCATTATCAGGACAAGTGATTGACAAATACTATCAGTTCTGGTGAAATATGACATCGCTGAAAAGTTACAGAGTACACAGCTAAACTCCATTCACTATACTGTTAGAGGGACTTCTGATGGTTTCTCTATGTAAAGGACTTACCGTTAATGTCACTTCTGGCTTCTGGCCATCTCTTACTCCCTCTGTCCAAGAGACGGTAGAGCGCCTTTTCTGAGAATACCCTGGGCATTCTTGGCCTATCTATACCCTCTTGGGAACGAACTTAACTTCATGCACCATTCTCTGTTCCTTCATGCTATGAGTCTTACTGAGTCTGATGCCTATATGAACGTGGGTAAATATATTGAACTTTGGGATTATTTTGCAGGTCTGTTTGGTTATTACAATGAGCTGTGGCTTCTAACTTAGTAATGGAGGAATATTATTGCAGCCCCATGTGTTACTCTGGGTCTCTCAATTATCACAGAACTTGAGCAAGAGAGAGGGGAGCTATTTATCAACACTCTTTCCTCCCTCCTCCACCCAAGAAACTCTAACATATAACTGCCATCTCAAGCTCCTATTCATAGATTCCTTGATATCTATTTTTTGTTCTTTATTTTACTGTTTCTTTCTTTGTTTTTTTTTTCTTAACAGAGTCTCACCCTGTTACCTGAGCTAGAGTGCTGTGGCATCATAACTCACAGCAACCTCAAACTCTTGGGCTCAAGTGATCCTCTTCCCTCAGCCTCCCTAGTAGCTGAGACTATAGGTGCCTACCACAGTGCCCAGATAATTTTTTCTATTTTTAGTAGAGAGAAGGGTCTCACTCTTGCTCAGGCTGGTCTTGAACTCCTGAGTTCAAGCAATTCTCTTATCTCTCAAAAGGCCAGCTACTTTTTGTTTTTTAATTAAGCACACTCTCTGTCTCTGATCTGTGACTTCCTGGACTTCAGCCATGACCTGGCATTTTTGTATTCTCAAATGTCAGCAAAGTGGACCTCATCTCTACCTCTGCTAATCTTATATGATGCCTTCAAATGCTCCTTCCCTGCTTTTTACCAGAACAGCCAACTCTATTGCTCTGGGACAAGTCAATTCCAGCCCACAGTGATCTCTGACTCTTTTGAGCTCTTGATGAGGCATCCTAGTGTGGTTGCTAGAACACCAGATCTGCCTGCATTTGAATGGTTTCCTTGCTTAACAGCTGTCTCGCCTTCAGCAAGATCCTTAAACTCCCTATATTACGGCATTACATAATAATCGTTGCTCATAAACATGACATGAATCATCAAGAAAAGTTGAAAATCAGTTCAGTGTGCTCTGGTGAATAAAGTAGAAAAATATACAACACATTCTAGAAATATTTATGTCTAAAATGGTTTTCAAAATGTTGGTTGCTTAAAAAGCTAAACTTGGATTATCTCAAAACCTAGTTTAGAAAGTATTGCATCACTTTCCGACACGACTGTGTCATACAAGCGTGAATGTTGAAACTCTGGGGAGGCAGCCCAATAGAAGGGAAGAAGGCTTGGTATGAAGGCAGGTCTGGGTGTGAATCTCATTTCTGACACTTCCTGTGTGAATGCATGTAAGGTGTTTCACCATCCTAAGCATCTGGGTCTATCTCTGAAAATGTGGATAAAATCTACTACCTTGCAAAAATCATCCTGACTTTTGAATGAAATAACATAGGTGCGAAAGGATAGGTTGCCACAGGCTCTAAGGGGCAGGGAGGGGGTTCTTAACAGCCACACCCAAAGCCCTTGGGATTTGGACAAATGCTGTGAGTAGAATTGGACAGAACTCTTCTGCCCTTCTACCCACTAGCCCCAGAGATTTACATAGGAAGATCTTTGAGGGAAATAGGATCTTTCCCCTTTGCTATTCAAAATCATTAAAATATATCTGGAGGGCTTGAAAACACCAACCAAAGTCTGATTACACAGAGCATAGAACAATAAGGAAAAACCTCTCTCTGGAGGTGTGAAGACATGAAATATACAGGTAAACATATTCGTTGTTAAGGGCTGAGGAAGAGTGATGAGGCTTTACCCTGGTTCTATACTTAAATCTAGATGCCTAGAAAAGAGGACTTCTGAGAGAATCTAAAGAGCTAACGAGGCTGAGTGCAGTGATTCATGCCTGTAATCCTAGTACTCTCAGAGGCTGAGTTGGAAAGATTGCTTGAACTCAGGAGTTTAAGACCGGCCTGAGCAAGAGTGAGACACTGTCTCTATTAGAGTAGAAAAAGCAGCCAGGTGTGCTGGTGACGTGTGCCTGTAGTGCCAACTATTCACAGGGTTGAGCAGGAGGATTGCTTGAGCCCAGGAATTTGAGGTTGTAAGGAGCTGTGATGATACCACTGCACTCTGGACAAAAGAACAGGACTTCATCTCCAAAATAAATAAAGACCTAATAGAGCCATGTGATATGCACAAAGGATACCCAAAGCAATCCTCTGAGGGAAATGTATAGCCTTAAATACCTACCAGAAAAGCTGAAATAAATAAAGCATCTGAATCAGGAAAAAGCAGACCCAAGGAATAGTAAAGACAAAAGAAGAAATAAATTGAAAGGAAAACATTCTAGACCTAATAAATATACCAAAGAACTGGTCATAAGAAAATAAACACACTTTTTTCCATACCTATTGGGTGTAAATGGATCACGTACTCAAAACTCATATTACATGAAAAAGAAAGAATAGAGCTGGGGCCCTAGAGGTGAATACTTTGTAGTAAGGAAGAGATACAGAAGGTCTTATTCCTGGTGAGAGAAATCAGAAATAATTCACCCCAATATGTGGCATTTTGGTATACTGAACTGATTGAAAAAGGCTCTAGGTCTGTCTGACCTTGCCCCATAATCAGCACTCCCCCAAAAGCTAAAGTTTATCAGTTAATCTTTGTTCCCCATCCATTCATCCTCCCCAGCAATCCTGTATTATCCTGCAACAAAATTCTTTTCCCCCTCCCTATAATCCTCTATACATAGAAGCTTCTAAACCCCACTGGGGAGCTGAGTCTTTGTTCTGAGAGTTCTCATGCATACATGTTAAATTCATTTGCCTCTTATTCCTCCTATTAATCAATCTGCCTTTGTGTCAGTGATTTTTCAGCAAAACTTTATGGGAACACAGGCCTTTAATCCCTAAAGATTGGTGAAATTCTGGAAGGGAGGAACCAGGGAGCCTTTGGTCCCTTTACTGAGTACCCTTTGCCTGCCATCTGGGCTGGCCAAAAGAAACTCATTTTGCCAGGAAAAATGGCTCTTTGGGGGTCCTATTTAATGGAATGGCCAGCCCAGCTTCCCTCAACTTCTTTCTTTATCTCATACTCACATCCAATCTGTCAGTAAACCTTCTCTTCTCCACCTTAGGAAGAGCTCAGAATCTAACCACTTCTCACCACCTCCACCCTAGCCAGGCTGGCCTAGGCCTCTTCATCTCTCGCTTGCATTATTAACAGCCCCCTAAGTAATCTGCCTACCTCCTCTCACAGTTTTCTTCCAACACAGCGGCCGCCAGAGTGGTCTTTTTTTGTTTTTCTTTTCTTTTCACTCTGTCACCATGGGTAGAGTGCCATGATCATCATAGCTCACAGCAGCCCCAAACTTTGGAGTTCAAGACATCCTCCTGCCTCAACCTGCAGAGCAGCTGGAACTACAAGCACCCGCCACAATGCCCAGCTAATTTACCTATTTTTCAGTAGAGAGAGGTGTCTCCCTCTTGCTTAGGCTGGTCTTGAACTCCTGAACTCAAGCAATCCACCCTTTTCAGCCTCCCAGAGTGCTAGGATTACAGGCGTGAGCCACCATGCCCAGCCCAGAGTGGTCTTTTTATAATGTGTCCCTCACATTATTCCTCTGTTCAAAACCCTCTGCTGGCTTCCTGTCTCCTTCACAGTAAACACTCAAGTCTTTACAAGGCCTCTAGGGCCTATAATAACTTGCCCCCAAAACACACATGTGCACCCCACACAGTGTCCCCTACTGCTCTCCTCGCCTCTCTCAGGCTCTGAACACTGGCTCCCTTCCACTCCTTCACCCAAATGTCTTTGCCCTTGTGACACCTGTCAGGAATGGTTCCCCCCAGACAATGGACAACCCTCCCTCTCCCATCTTTCAGCTGTCAGGCAAATCTCACCTTATCAGTGAGGCCTTTTCTAACCACCTGTTTAAAATAGCAACCTCACCTCTACACACACACATTCACACAAACACACACACACACACTCACTCACTCAGCCAGTCCATACTCTTCTCTGCCTAATTTTCCTTCATGGAAGTTAGATACACCAATTATTGCATTTAACTCATTTGTTTTTTATCTCCTTCCACTAGAATGTCATTTCCTAAGGGCAGAGACCAGGTCCCTCTTGGTCACTGGGACCCTCTTCAATGCTTTTTGAACCATTTTTGGCACATTCCAGGAGCTTAGCAAATATAAGAGAGTAAATGAACAAATGAGTGAATGAATGAATATATCTGTGGGACTAAGGGCAAGACCATCACTTTGACAGATGACACTGAAGGCCACAGAACCCACTCTGGGTTCTTCCTATTTGTTCCCCATTTAACCAACGATGAGTCATGTCCTACTCACTTTGTGAGAGGAGCCCTTGAATCTAAGCATCAGGTAATATGGAACTTCCTACATGCAGGCATAGTGCCCAGGGCAAGAGCAGCAGCCATGATACCACATTGGTGGCCAGGCCAGCCTTGGGTCTTACCTCCACCCATGACTGTGAAGTCCACCTGCCTCAAGGATGTATTTGAGTGTTTACTCTCCTAGGAAGCAAAAAATATGACTGGGATGGTGAGCCAGTGGGTGAATGAGCATCCCTGGGGATCCCTGGACACATAGGGCTGGGTGTTCTGCCACATTTGACTCCAAAGTCATGCAAAAACATTCCTCAAGTGACTGTTGACAGAAACACTGTATTTCCTACCAATTTGCAAAGATATATAGTTGCGTGAAGGTTATCAATAAAAGGGAAATATTTTCATTCTAATCTGTGAATATTCCTTATAAATCTTATAAGCATCCAGCAGGTATAATTCACTCAGTAAATATTTATGCCTTCCTTTTTTAACTTTGTAATGTCTAGTCCCACCCTGGAGCCACCCTTGGGTATGCATTTCTGCAATGTACACATATACCTGTCAACAGAAATACTTTAGACAAATACTTTAGACAAATTAAATTGAACAGAGTTTAATTGAGCAAAGAACCATTTGAGAATCAGGCAAACCCCCTTCCACCCCAGAACAGGTTCAAAGAGACTCCAGCACTGCCACCTGGCCTGAGAGACTACTGATATATGTGCAGAAAAAGAAAAGTGACTTACAGAGAACGGAAGGGAGGTGAAGAACAGCGGCATTGGTTACAGCTCAGTGTCTGCCTTACATGAACACTGTTTGAACATTTGGCCACCTGTGACTGGCTGAAATTCAGTGATCGGTTGAAGAGTAGGCTTTAGTCTGTTTACACACCCAGTTCGGTCACAGTTACCTTTAGGCCAAACTTAAAATATGCAAAGAGGCGGCTTTAGGTTAAACTTAAATTAACACATCTCTTGTTGACTAAATGAGTAATAGTTACCATACATTTTCCCCATGGTGGATTCAATGGAAAATTTCTCACAATTTCTTGTCCAAAGTAATAGGACAATATGACAAAAGCACAAATGTTCTTGGGCATAGTATGTTCGGTTATTAACTTTGAACTGTCTTTATAATCTCTTATTAACTCTGGATTATTTTTTTTTTTTTGAGACAGAATTTTACTTTGTTGCCCTGAGGAGAGTGCCATGATGTCATAGCTCACAGCAATCTCAAACTCTTGGGCTTAAGAGATCCTCGTGCCTCAGTCTCCCAAGTAGCTGGGACTACGGGTGCCTGCCACAACACCCAGATATTTTTAGGGACAGAGTCTCACTCTTATTCAGGCTCATCTTGAACTCCTGAGCTCAAGTGATCCACCTGCCTTGGCCTCCCAGAGTGCTATCAACTATGGCTTTAATGGCCAGCAAATGAGGAGTCACTTATATCTTGCTGCCCAAACGGGGCTGTAAACCGCACTGGACTGAATACTTTGTGCAACATTGTGCAATAATTTGAGTGTTGACATTGGAGTCAGTCGATGACAGGAGATTCAACCACTGGTCTCCAGTATTTCCTTGGATTCTCAAGTTGGGTTGGTTTCTCTCTGAAATCTGTCCTCTTGCTGTGGAAGACCCTCCCAACAATATGAGAGTTCTAGTCACATAATGATAATTTCTCTCTAAATATCTGGGGTTTTCTGCTGTCAAAAGTTGCTCAGAGGGAACATGTGTTCCTCCAACCCCTTCATGCCAATCATTTACCTGCTCCCCACTCCCACCTGATCCTGACCTCCCCCTTCCCACTAAGGGACATTTGAAATATTTTCTTTAATACAACAACAGAAAGGACAAAATAAAATAGATCTTAAGCAAAGTCTTTACCCTTTAAGGCAAGTCTTGTAACAATAGGAACAAGAAGAGGAGGAGGTAAGTTGTAATCAGGTTTTAAGTCTACACAGTCAAAATTGGTTTAACCCTTTGGTTTCATTACCCATCTTGTTCCCCAGTATAACAAATTCTGACAATAGGGATGGCAGCCAGAGCTCCTCACTTAAGGATGCTTTCACTTCTTTCCTGTCCATTCATGTTCCGATGAGCTGGAACAACCCCCTGGGAAACCCTATGGCAAGAGTACAGCTCACACCCCCAAAATAAAATCCATTGTTCTCTTTAGAAGAGGAAGTCGGGTAAACTGGAAGAAAATGTAGCATTCAAGAGGCCTCTGGCAAGCAGCTCTTCAGAAACAATTATCTCTTACAAACTGTGGATGCACCATTTTTTTTTCCCCTTTTCTACATTTGGCACAAGAGCCTTTAAGAGAAGTGACTTACTGTTGCCTAACAGGATTAAATTCTTAACTGAAGCATTTTTGTCTAATCCATCCACTACCTTCTAATCCCCTGTGAGTCAGAATGTAAGGAAAAGTTTCTATTTTGACTCAAAAACCACATTCTTAGAAGTTCCCACACCCTTGCAGGCCTCAGACCCTCCGTGCTGAATAGGGCAACCCCACATTGAATCTCCAACTGGAGCCTCTGGGAGAATATTCTCAAAAACACCTTCTCTCTCAGTCCTGTCAGCCCAGCCCAAGTCCTTATTTGCTGTCTGACCTTGCCCCTTCCTTAGGACTTGACTTTTTGCTTTCCTCTTCCTCCTCCTCTTTCATCTTTTTCTTCTTCTTCTTTTTAGTGTACAAACAATAGAAAGGTTCCTTCTTGGGGACAAAATAACATTCCAGAGACCTTTAAAGAAAAATATCCCTGAGAGTAGTGTCCCTGTGGACAAACTCAATGTTTCCTTTTCTGACACAAATTTTATTTGGAAAGTCTCAACTAGAGACTCATAAAGCAACATCAACCCATTCTAGATGTTTCTTATTATTGAAAACATAGAAAAAATACTATTGAAGTAGAAAACGAAACACCAAGATTGGGGGGGTGCCACTGTTTTATTTTTTATTGTTTGGGATTCATTGAGGGTACAAAGAATTAGGTTGCGCTGATTGCATTTGTTAGGTAAAGTCACTCTTATAATTGTATCCCAGCCCCAAGAGGTGTGCCATACACCATTATCCTCCCCCTCCCTGCTCACTCCCCTACCCCCCACCTTGTATTAGATCAGCTACTGCCTTCATATTAGAATTGAGTACATTGGATTCTTGCTTCCCCATTCTTGTGATGCTTTACTAAAAAGGAATTCCAACTCAATTCAGTTTAATACAAAAGATGTAAAGTCTCCATAGTTTTTAATGGCTGAACAGTATTCCATGGTATACATATACGACAGCTTGTTAATCCATTCCTGGGTTGGTAGGCATTTAGGCTGTTCCCACATGTTGGTGATTGTAAATTGAGCTGTGATGAACATCCTAGTGCAAATGTCCTTATGATAAAAGGATTTATTTTCTTCTAGGTAGCTCCCAGTAATGGGATTGCAGGATCAAATGGGAGGTCTAATTTGAGTTTTCCGAGAATTCTCCATTACTCAAACTTAACCAAAAAGGTTGTGTTAGTTGCAGTCCCACCAGCAGTGTAAAAGTGTTCCCTTCTCACCACAACCACGCCAGCATCTGCAGCTTTGCGACTTTGTGATGTGGGCCATTCTCACTGGGTTTAGGTGACATCTCAGAGTGGTTTTGATTTGCATTTCTCTGATGATCAGGGACAATGAGCATTTTTTCCCATGTTCATTAGCCATTCAACTGTCTTCATCAGGAAGGTTCTGTTCCTGTCTCTTGCCCAGTGACAGATGGGATTGTTTACCAAAACACCAAGATTTAAAACCCAGTTCTCTAAACCTCCTAGATGAGTCTTCACCTTTCTGAGCTTCAGTTTCCTCATCCATGAGAAGGGGTTAATAACACCCACCCGGGAACCTTGTCCTAGGCAGACAAGTTCTTGCATATAAAGGTAACTCACATGTCACAATGCACTCTACAAATGCAAAGTATTCCTATTTTCCATTCTAAATTTTGCTCTTATTGAAAGCATATTCTGTCCCCTTTGCCTGATATAAACAAAAATGTTATTATAATGTCATCTTCTACAGGGTCTACCCACCCTCATAAATCCTTATTACCCCTGGTCCTCTGGACAATCCTTCTGGCCCTCAAAAAAAATAATATTAGTGTTATTTAAGCTAGGATTATCACGGTTTTTCTCTTTGGCAGGTGTTGCTACTATGTTGGCCTAAGATTAGACTACGAGGGAAGGTAAAGATTTTGCAGAAGTATTTATTTCCAGCAGAGCAGGAATTAGCACAATTAATTCACTGGAAAGATCTACATGGGTAGATGGTGTTAGGATACATCACATACAGGGTTTTTTTCATGAAATATTGCCATCACAAAGCAAAAGTGTAAATGGACACGTACTCATTGAGAAGCATTTTGGAGTCCCATTGCTGGAAGAAGACAGAAGTCCTGTTGGAAAACAAGCCCCTCACTTCTCTTAGTGAGCACTCTTTTTATTCCATGAGGCACTTCATGCCCTTGTTGTGCCCAGCCTGAAAGCACATGGACTTGTGCACATTTTGCAATAGTTTCTCACTAAAGCACTTACTCTTGAGAATAAGAACAGACACACTGACTCCTCCTGTGGAGGAGGAGGCCAGGCAAAACCGTCACTTGCAAGAACAGCAGGCCAGGTGTCCCCAGGTGTCAGGGCCCATTGCATTCCTTTCCTCTTCCCTCTCCACCTCCAAAACACTGGCTGGATCAGAGAACATCCTGGCTGATGTGTGGGCAAATTTATCAAAGTACGAGATGCAGAACGTTCCAGCCATATTCACCATCCTCCCTCTCCATGATCGGGGAGGTACTTGTGAGAGTAAGCACTCGGGGAGAGGAAGGCTTGTGAATTCTGCTCACGACAAGTCAGAGATGTTGTCTAGAGTCTCCAGCAGAAGCAGCTTGTCTGCCTATGGAAAGAAAACCAGGGCTCCTTCTCAACCAAGACGATAGAACAACTTTCCTTGATCACCTTTGTTAAACAGATCTTTGCAAAGTTCTATTCCAGTCCTGACTTTTATGTAGTAAAAGGTAGATGGGTGGCCCACTCTGGGAAGAAGATAATGATTTATAAGAAAGGCAGCTCTGCTGTCCTTTCTAGAACATACTGTGGGTGAATGAAATGTTGCTCCGTGGAGGCCTAGAGGAAATCAGATGGGTGCCTTACAGAAATTATATTTAGCCTCTTGATGACTTTCCTTTATTCAGTGCTTCTCCTCAAGACCTGCATATTCTCTTCGGGCATTCTTCCCTCAACCATAGACAACTCTTAATTTGTTGAGTGAAGTTTGTCAAAATGCCAACATAAGCTTCAGCCTTGAGTCTTCTCTTTTTCTTTTTTCTTTTTTTTTGAGACAGAGCCTCACTTTGTCGCCCTCAGTTGAGAGCCGTGGCATCACAGCTCACAGCCCCTCAACTCATGGGCTCAAGTGATCCTCTTGCCTCAGCCTCCCGAGCAGCTGAGACTACAGGTCTAGTTTTAGAGACAGGGTCTCACTCTTGTTTTAGCTGGTCTTGAACTCCTGAGCTCAGGCAATCCACCCACCTCGGCCTCCCAGAGTTGCTTAGATTACAGGTGTGAGCCACCATACCCAGCTTAGCCTTGAGTCTTTTCAACCTGGCTCATCCCCAAATCTGGTTTGTAAGGTTGGAATTAATGAGGATTATCACAGCAGAACCAATGAGCACCAGGGAGTCAAATTGCGGGCCTGCCAGCTGACAAACACCACCCAAATCATTCACCTGGGTGTCCTACTGTATGTTCCACGTTGTAAGATAAATCCTTACCTCTATTTTTTTTTTTTTTTTTTGAGACAGACCCTCAAGCTATCGCCCTGGTAGAGTGCTGTGGCATCACAGCTCACAGCAACCTACAACTTCTGGGCTCAAGCGATTCTCCTGCCTCTGCCTCCCAAATAGCTGGGATTACAGGCACCCGCAATTACAGGTGCCTGCCACAACACCCGGCTATTTTTTGGTTACAGCCGTCATTGTTATTTGGTGGGCTGGGGCTGGATTCGAACCCGCCATCTCAGGTGCATATGGCTGGCGCCTTAGCCGCTTGAGCCACAAGCACGGAGCCTAATCCTTACATCTTTGAATGGCATAAAATTTAAAACCCCCAGGTTATGAACACCAGATTCTTGTTCATTGTTTCATACTTCCTGAAATCACACTCTCTGTAGGGCAGATTTTCCAAACATCCTCATATCAATGTGCCATCCTTGGGAGAACCAAAACCAAAATTGTCCTTCAATGATAATACTTAGCACAAGAAATACCATTTCCTACAGAATTAGTCCCTGTAACAACTATCCATTAACGTCTGGTTTTGAAAGCACAGCTTGAGCTTCTAATCATCCTTGCTGGCATTTTTTTTTTTTTTTACATAATTGCCAAAATCCTGCAAACACAAACATTTCCCCTAAACCACTTTTATGGTGGATTTACCTGAGTCCATTTTTACCACCATATGTTCTGTTCTCTTAAGAAAAAAAGGTCCCAGGGGAAGGCAAGAATGGCTATGTTTAAGTCAATTCATGTGTGGGGGGGGAAGAGTGGGAATGGGTTAGTTCTGTACCTCCAAAATATGCAAATGATGATAAACAACAGTTCCCAGAAAGTGAGGGACAGCTCACCTATCCAGAACTTTTCTTTTTCCTTTTTTTCAAAACTCACCCTAATATAGAAAGAACATGCCTCTCCCCATGAGGCCAAGTCTGGAGCAGATCAGATGATAAAGGCATCTTTGGGTTCATTGTACAGGATTCTTGAATGTCCAAAGTCCAAGGTTCCCAGTGTGACCCAATAATCTGTTTTCTTTTTACCATCATTGAAAAGCATTGCTCTTTAATGTGGTTTTAGGGCATGACAGGAGGAAAAAGAGAATAAGGGTTATACTCTAGCCATCTTCAACTTAGATAAACACATCAAATTTGACTTCTGATTTTCTACTGTCTAGTGGCAAAACCCCATTACACTTCTGCCTAGTCCCAAGACAGCTACCATCTTTCTCTCATGCCACATTTGTAATGATTTGACATACAGTGCTGCAAAATTCTTTCTCGGCTAGAAACCGCACCATTGCATCTGTCTTGGACAGACTATCAATCTGGCAGAAACATGTACTCCATAAAGAGCTGCTCTTGACCTCAGTGTAATCAGTTCAGGGCCTGCGCTGTGTTGGGGCTGTCAACTCAGGTGGAAATAAATGCTCAACTGGACAGGATCAATAAGTAGTTTCAAACCTCATTTCCATTGTTGCAAGTGAAGGTAAGCCGAGCACCCAAACAATCTTGCCTACTCATGAATTGGAATCTACCACACAAACCAACTTTTCAAGAGGATTAAGCAAGAAGGTGGGATCCTGGCTAACTTACTAAATATGACTTATCTTTTGCACTGCACGATACCATATAAATACAAAAAACACAACTTTGTATTGGGGAGGAATGGAAATACTTATGGATTGCCCATCAAAGTTGAAAATACAGATCAATACAACAGCACCATGGAGTGTCCCTTGTATCAGGTATAGAATATTTCATCCATTTGAATTTTAACTTTCCTAAGTCAAAAAATTCCCTCGAACAACAATGAATGTAACCTATGGGGATGTTTTACAGAGGAGGAAATAATTTTTTCAAGCATCAAAAGGAAACCTTGTAATTGTAGAAATATGGCCAACTTCACCAACTTCCAAAATTGATTTAGTGGCCAAATTGAATCGATTTCATTTGCTGGTTCTTCCCCAGAACAAGTCAGAAACATGAAGTCAATCTCAGAAATAAGGAACTCATCTATTCCTTTAGTCATCGACAAGTGGGGGTCTCCTTCAAGTTATCTGAGAAAAGCGATTTCTACCCTCTGAAAAATCCTGGCCTCCCCCCAAATATTCAAGGTCATTTGGCCTGGGTCGATGGAAAAGAAAGATATTTTTTAATTAAGAAATCAATGCAAACGCGAAATGCCTTTGGTGTAAATTCTCTCCGAGTCGCTTAGAGACGTGAGGAAATCTGCTAGACTGAACTAAGCTGTCTTTAATAACATGAATTCTTCAGCTTGCCGCTCCTAGGTGGGCTGGCCCGGCCCGCCCAGAGGTACCTCCGCGGAAATGAACATTGACCTCCCACGGCTGCTGCCCAGAACGGTGGACTGCAGTATAGGGATGCCATCATCCAGGTGCTCCTGCACTGGGTCTTGACACTTGGCTGTAGGAGGGACGGGGTCCCTGGGTCTTGACACCTGGCTGTAGGAGGGACGGGGTCACTGGGTCTTGACACCTGGCTATAGGAGGGACGGTGCAATGAGGCGCTTGGAGAAACGCACACCCGGGATGGGAGGCATTTCTGTCCTTGACCCCGTTTCACAGCGATCTAGCTTCTGCCTGGGCCCCCCTTTTGCCTACTGGGACTCCTGCATCCAGCGCTCCTGGAACCCAAAGTCGCAGGACCTTGGTGGGGTAGGGGGATGGGGAAGGCACAGGAGACGGTCCCCACCCTCCTCCGGGGCCTGTGCGCGCTGAGAAGGGGACGCCCGGCTAGAGCCATCGCGACGCGGTGACGTTTCTATTCCGAGCCTGTCTGCCCGGAGGCTGGGTTTGCCACATCAATGACGGCCGGCCTGGGAAGGTTTCTCTAAAATAGCCTCCCACTTGCGCTCAAAATGAAGCTAAACCCATTAATTCAAAACACAGCTCCGCGCTTCCTCACTGCCGCTGCTGGCTCGTGCGACAGTCGCTGCCCCAGCAGGACAGGCCCTTGCATTTGCAGCCTGCGCGGCTCAGGCGCTCTGAGATCGTTGTAGGAGAGTCTGTCTAAACGGCTCCCAGCGGTGGCTCTCGTTACAGGGACAGCCCCACGCAAACAGACAAGCCTGCTTCCTCTAAACACAGCAATGTGGGTTCATCTGCTCCTTTTTTTAATCATTTGGGCTGTAAAGTAATTAGAGGGATAGCCATTCCAAAAATAAGAAGCTCAACAGCTGAGCTTTATAATTCTAATGTGAGCACACATATCATTTCAGCCTCTTCCAGGACCCCTGGGCAGGTATGATTTCAATAATCAAAGTGCCTTTGCATACATTTTCTAATTACCACCCTTGCCCTTGGATTTTTTTGTTTTTGAACTTCCAAGCTCACCAGTGCCTCAAAGGGTGGGTTCTATCCTGCCTGTCACCGCCCGGCTTCTCTCTTCCCCATCCTCTGCCTTTCCCACCCCTGAGCACAACCCTGGTTTGTTCCCTATCAAAGCTCTCAGAGAGGAAAGAAAAATAGTGTTTTGGGGGAGAAGCATAAGGAGTGGTAATTATATTCCTAATCACATGTAATTTAAGAGAAAATGAGTAGATGGGAGAGGCTATTTAGCTCCTGACTCCGTGTAATTCCACAGTCTGGGACCACAGGCACCCCACTGTCACCTGGGTGTCTTTCAAAGCCACCCTCAGCTCAGCAGGCAAACAGTTAATTACAAGGGAGGTGACACTTCCCAGCACTGTGTCCCTGACTCTGGAAAACTGTCATTAGACAACAATAGCAGATCCTTCCCAGACCCAGAGCCTATCCCAAACTTGACCCTGAGGTCCTCTGCCCTTGAGAAGGCACCCCAGGCACTTAAAATGAACATGGAGGCCCCTCTGGCTTCAGAGTGCCTGTACTTTTGTTCTTGGTACTTTAGATACATTCACTCATGTCGTTAGCACAAGTCCGGTAATGAACAACTGAGTGACTTCATGAGCAGCTACTCACACGGCGGACACTGCAAAGAACCGTATGGGAAGAAATACACGGATAGCTCATCTGTGAAACAAGCCCAGGACCTACACGGTTGTGCTGGGAGGAGTGAATGAAATGATACTAAATAACAATAAAAGCGATGCTAGAACCCTGAACGTTGCCTGACTAGGTAAGTGCTCAGCAAATATTAGTAATGTTCAAAACTCAATGCCTGTGAGTCTCGTGGCCACAGCCTTCCTTTCATTATCTCAGTTCATATTTACAATAACACTATGAAGATGACTCTGTCCTTGTTCACATTTCACAGAAAACCGAGGTTTAGCGAGATCAAAGGATGTGCCCAAGGTCACACAATGAGAAACAGAAGTGGGACTTCAACTCAGGAAATGTGACTCAACAGCCTATTATTTAATCAAAACATTCCTTTCTCTCCTCCCGTCACTTCCTCTTTCTTATCTTCTGCATATAAATATATGGATAATGTTGTACATCTGTAAATAAACCTCATGTAAACAACCCTGTTGTTGTTAGGACCTAAGGATTATCATCTTCCTTCAAAGAGAATCTCTTTCTGAAATCACAGAGAAGGTAACACACCTGCCAGTTTAAAGGTACATGTATACCTCTGTTAAAGTATACGTAGATTTTTGTTGTAAGTTAGGTTTTCTGTGTATGTTTTACCTCCCAAATTGCATCTTAAGCTTTATAATGGTACCATATCTATTCATCTTTATGCGTCCCTATAGCTTGCCATTTATATTCAGTAGAAATGTGATAATGTACATTAATAAAAACCCAAACAAAGCAACAAATACATATTGAGGGCCAATAGAAGGCACTATTCACCATGTTTTTTAATCCAAGGAACTGTAACATATCCAGAAATAAAAAAAAAAAAAAAAGAATAACTTCAAATCAATATACTTATTTTTGAATTGACTAATGATAACTTTTTAGATTGATGTGGGGAGGTGGGATATAATGGTCCAAAGGCTTCTTGACTATAAATATTCACAAGTCACATCTACAGCAGTGTTTTATTAAGTGAAATTCTATTAATCCAGTGACTTACATGGAGACAAATGCAGAAAGGGTGAGAGTGGGGAGCAAAATGTATTTGGGGTTGCCCTGGTGTGTCATGTTGGCAAAACAATGGGAAATTATAATGGCAAAGGAAAGGACCTATTTATTCAATATATGAGTATTGATCATCAATTACGTCTTCCACATTAAAGGTGATACAAAGAAGTTTAAGAAATTGTTCTAGGCTTTCTAAAGTCCACCATCAAATGGGAAGACAGGCATAGATGGCATGATACTTTAAAGTTATCTGGTCCTTAGCAGTTTAGAAAGCTCTTCCATGGGTGGGAGATGGTGGCTCATGCCTATAATCCTAGTACCCTGGGAGGCTGAGGCAGATGGATCACTTGAGCTCAGGAGTTTAAGACCTTAACCAAGAGTGAGACCCCATCTGTGCCAAAATAGAAAAATTAGCCAGGCCTTGTGGTGGGCACCTGTAGTCGCAGCTACTCGGAGGCTGAGGCAGGAGGATCACTTGAGCTCAGGAGTTTGAGGTTGTTGTGAGCTATGATGCTCCAGCACTCTACAGAGAGAGAGAGGAAGGAAGGAAGGAAGGAAGGAAGGAAGGAAGGAAGGAAGGAAGGAAGGAAGGAAGGAAGGAAGGAAGGAAGGAGAGGGAGGGAAGGGAAGGGAAGGGAAGGAAAGGAAGGGAAGGGAAGAAGGAAGGAAGGAAGGAGAAGGGGAAGGAAGAAAGCCCTTTCACATATACCAGGTATCATCTGACTTCAGCACAACGGAATGAGAACCATGACTTTCCGTCCCTATGCAGCATGAACACGTGAACACGGTGATTTCAGGATTTTTCCTTCCTCCACATTCCAAGAAAGCCTTGAAAGAGATTTACCCCAAATAGCCTGTGTCTCACAGTGACCAAGTGCAGCTCTGTGCCTTGACCATCTCTTGGCACAGAAGACAAAACAGAGGTTCTGTGTTATTGCTAGAGTCCAGTGGCCCCCAATCCTCTACTCAAGAACGTAGACTGGAAGTAGCTCATCCAGTATCCTTGATGTATTAATTGAAAGAACTTTTCTTGGGCATCCAGCCTGCCTGGTTATGATGTTGGAAGTTGGGGACACAACGTGACACTGTCCCTGGGCTCAAGGACTTCAGAGTTCAATTGCAGGAGTGGACATGCAAACAGACCATGACAATACAGTGCAAGAGGTACAGTGACAGAGCTAAAAACAGGATCCCTAAAATCCCTGGACAGGAATCAAGCAGCAGCAGAGGAAATAACTTTTTTTTGAGACAGAGTCTTACTCTGTTACTCTCTCACCCCAGGCTAGAGTGCAGTAAAATCATCACAGCTCACTGCAACCTTGAACTCCTGGGCTCAAGTGATCTTCCTGCCCCAACCTCCAGAATAGAGGGGACTACAAGAGTACACAACCACACCTGGCTAATTTCTCTATTTTTAGTAGACACAGAGTCTCATCCTTGCTCAGACTGTCTCCATCACCTGGCCTCAAGTGATATTCCTGCTTTGGCCACTCCAAGCGATAGGATTCCAGGTATGAACCACCACATCCAGCCTCAAAAAGTAGATTTAACTCCATGCCTGTTTCGGTCCATTTTGTGTTGCTGTAATAGAATCCCTGAGACTGGCAAATTCATAGTGAACAGAAATTTATTTTCTCATGGTTCTGGAGGTAGGGAAGTCCAAGGGCAAGGCTCTAATATCTGGGAAGGTCCTCTTGCTGTGTCACCTCAAGGAGGAAGGCAGAAGGGTATGAGAGAGTAGTGTGGGCATCCTTTTATAAGGAACCCACACCTGCAATAAAATGGCATTAACCCATTCAGGACAGTGGTACTCCCATGATCCAGGCAGCTGTCATTAGGCCCTCCCAGCACCACAGCATTGAGGATCAAGTTTCCAGCATGTGAACTTCGGGAGACACATTCAAACCATTGCAATGCCTTTCTTGGCTTTGGCCTTTTTGTCCTGCCAATAACAAGTTATTATTATCCATCATGCTCTTCCTCCTTAGCATGTCCAGATTTCATCTTCACTGCCAGATAGCTGCCTTCCTTAGGTGCATTCAAAAGCTTATCATCTAGTCAAAGGACACATGTTTATGTCCATCAATGCAAAAATGAATTAAGTTCATGATCAGCTTTGATAGAGTATGTTTTTAAAACTTGAAATTAGTACACACTAAGGTCATAAGAGTTGGTTCGATTTGGGTCCTGCTAACTCAAAAGCAGCTTGTTAATACGTTCCCCTGGCTCTGTCCTACTTTGTCACACAGTACAGTAGTGATTTTTTGATCCTAAAGAGCTAGATCAAAAAGGGTTGCTCTTTGGACCACAGGAGAAAAATCCCATAGCTCCTTGCCCTCCAAATCTAAGACTTGGGCTCAACATTTTACATTCTGAACATCAGAAAAGCACAGGAAGGGTTTCTTTCAAGTTTAGCTTTACTCTACCATAAAATTTGCTGCAAGGCTAAAAGTACTCCTTAAAGTATGCCCTTGTCACCTGCACACAGAGTAAATATCCCCTTCCAATTTACTGGGAGGGAGACCAGGGTGTGGCGTTTGTCTACAATTCAGCTAAACTCCTGTAGAGGTGGTCTAAGCATTTGCTTCCAGGAGTACAGAATAAGTGGAAATAAAGTGCAAAAACTGCTCACCGACGAATGTATCCCTTGTACTACAGGCAATTCTGATCCACTTTCCCAGGCTGAGAAAAATGAGTCCTATAGTTTGCATGCTTGCAAGTTGTACCCCCTGCGCTTCGATTTAAAGGAAAGGAAGGAGAAAAAAAGCAATTCTTGTGTTCTCAAAGAGAAGGGTAACATCAAGTTCATACAGCAGCTAGAAACGTGATAAATCCACCAGGGCCACAGTGATTCCTGCCTAAACTAACAATCCATTTATTGCTACAGTTCACTGCTGTTGTCATCACCCTCATGCCTCTAATTACCTTACATCTGTTTTATGTTTGAAGTTTACAACACTTGCCCACGTTGGCTACACTAGTTTACATCTAACACCAAACACATGTTTATGTTTACCACATACCAGTTCTGCATTCTTGGCCTTAAAATTATATCAATTTATAATCCCATTAATGGAAAACTTATGAGAAGGATCCGGCTCTCTTAATAAAAGTGGAAAGAACAACCATTTGGATGCTGTTAAGTACAAGCCCATCCCAAAGGCTAAATGCTTCAATTAGACGCACCCTGCTCAGATAAGTGGGCTCCGTGAAACTCTATCTTGGCCGCTGAGTAGACGATGGCTTGGAGTTTATTTTCTGGTATTTTTTACTGGAGTCCCCACCGTCACTGGAAAGATAAAGAATGATCAAAGAGAATCGGGGTGTGCTCTGTTCAAAATATGTCAGATTTGAACTGGCACCCTAGAACTCGGCGTTTTTAAGGTCAAGTTTGGGAATAAAAAAAAAAAATCCAATTTGAAGAATAAAAGAGGAGCTAGGGGAGAAGCCTGTGTTCCCGACTGGCAAGAGCTTCCCCACATACGGCTCCTGTGACAAGGCTGGATACGTGTTTGGACATCTATATCTGCCGCTGAACAGTTTCCAAAGAAAACTACAGATAAGAACAGTATTTGGATCTTGGACCATTTCGGAAGGATTTCAGCTCCATAAAATAAAATTAAAACAAAACAAAACAAAAACTTTGGGAACTGTAAAAGATTAAATTCTGCTCCCAGCCCTTAAAGAAGAAAACCCTCTTTACCTTCCACCCACCCTGCCAATGTCAGTCCTTCTTTGGGGGAGTGTCTTGCTCTCTTTTGGAGTCCCGTACCCATGAACAGGAAACGATCTTCAAAACCAGAAAAATAAATACGAGATTTGATGGCCTTTTGATGACCTTTCTAAGTAGCATTCCTTTAAAACAAAAAATAGCCTTCTATCTAGAATAAACCAGTGGGAGTTGACTGGCCCAGCAGTCTTGATGTTGAGACTAGGACTGTCTTGGAAGAAACAGGCTATGTTCGCCTGAACAGCAGCAAATAAGTGCTATCACCTCCTCACCTGCACAGGCACCAGGCATTAGAGAGCTTCCTCCAGGTACAAAAGAAACTTGCATCACAGTCATCGGCTGGGTGCCTATAGCTCAGTCCTCTAATCCTAGCACTCTGGGAGGCAGAGGCAGGTGGATTGCTTTAGCTCAGGAGTGTAAGACCAGCCTGAGCAAGAGCAAGACCCCACCTCTACTAAAAATAGAAAAACTAGCCAGGCATAGTGGTGGGCACCTGTAGCCCTAGCTACAGGGGAGGCTGAGGTAGGAGGATCACTTGAGCTCAAGAATTTGAGGTTGACATAAGCTATGATGCCACAGTACTAGGTCCTATAGTACCCAGGGGAAAAGAGTGAGACACTATCTAAAAAGGAAGGAAGGAAGGAGCGAGGGAAGGAAGGAAGGAAGGAAGAAAGGGAGGGAGGGAGGGAGGGAGGGAGGAAGGAAGGAAGGAAGGAAGGAAGGAAGGAAGGAAGGAAGGAAGGAAAAAGAAAAAAAGAAAGGAAGGAAGGGAGAGAGGGAGGGAGGGAAGAAAAAAGAAAAGAAGAAAGAGGGAAAAAAGAAAGACAGAGAGAGAGAGAGAGAGAGAGAAAGAAAGAAAGAAAGAATCCCTGAAAGGAAAAGGCTTATCAAAATAGCATGCATTGTGTGTAACCTTTTCACACTTATGTTCTTAAGTATGTGTGTGTGTTTATGTGTGTGTCTGTGTATGCACTAAAAAATGATATCAATGAATAACTATTAAGGTGTTAACACTGGCTAGGTGTGGTGGCTCACACCTGTAATCCCAGCACTCTGGGAGGCCCAGGCTTGGGGATTACCTGAGGCCAGGAATTTAAGATCAGCCTGAGCAATATAGCAAGACCTCCATCTGTATAAAAAAATTTAAAAATCAGCTGGGTGTGATGGCAAGCACCTATAGTCCTAGCTCCTTGGGAGGGTGAGGTGAGAGAGGATCATTGAAGCCCAGGAGTTTGAGATTGCAGTGAGAAATGATTACACCACTGCCCTCTAGCCTGGGCTACAGAGCAACACCTGGTCTCTTAAAAAAACCAGAACTGTGGTCTTGAGATTATTTCTGGGATTTGCGATTACTGTGGCTTTATTATTATTATTATTTTTGAGACAGAGCCTCAAGCTGTCACCCTGGATAGAGTGCTGTAACATCAAAGCTCACAGCAACCTCCAATTCCTGGGCTGAAGCGAGTCTCCTATCTCAGCCTCCCAAGTAGCTGGGACTACAGGCACCCGTCACAACGCCCGGCCATTTTTTGGTTGCAGCTGTCATTGTTGTTTGGC
>CAUYON010121217.1:0-10768 GCA_963573935.1 Arctocebus calabarensis
TTATAATTGTAAAAAAAAATTTTATAACAAAGTTGGACTGATTTTCAGATTTTCAAATCTGAGTCAACTGTACATTTACACAGCATTGTCTTTGCATGCAGCCCAAAAGGTAACAGCATAAAAATGAGTGTTTCTGTAGCCCCTTTATTTTTGCTGATCAACAGTTTGTTAGAAAAGCAGCTGCAGGTTTGTTACCTAAGGTCTGAGACAGTAGAAGAGTCAAAGGTGTCATGACTTCACCTGTAAACAACTTTATGCCTGAACTTGAACATCAGCCAGTTCTGGAGGAGGTGGATTCTTGGGATGCTTGCTCTCAAAGTACTGCTTGAAGGTCTTAGGGTCTGGCACCTGTGTCCTACAGACAGTGCAGGTATATACTAAGGCAGCTTTGGCAGCAGCCTTTTGGTCATGTCTTTGTTTCTTCTTCTGTCCAGCTTGCTTTTTGGCATTTTTCTGCTGAGACTGAATCTTCTGCTGTCCCCATCCATGTCTGGGCTGGGACAGTCTTATGTCAGAGAGAGCACAGCGCTAGAGGGCCGGTGAGGTCGCGAGAGGGAGAGGACAGGGGAGCGTGCCCAGCACCGAGTCAGCCTCCTCTGCCCGCCAATGAGGGGGAAAGACTGTTTATTGTTTAATTCTATTGCCTAATAGTTTGTTAAGGATTTTTGCATTATTCATGAAGAGTAATAGTCTAAAGTTTGCTTTTGGGGTACTATCTTTGTCTGGTTTTGGCATCACAGGAATACTGGCCTTGCAAAATGGCCCAGCTTCTTGCTTCTATCAGTCTATTTCCCTTGACAAATTTGGGAACTTTTCAGCCATTATTTTGTTAAGTACTCTTCAAGCTCATCCCTTCTTCCGTTTTCTGGAAAAGAGTGTATAGAATTGGTATTAATTCTTCTTTAAATGTTTGGTAGAATTTTTGGTAAAATATCTAGGCCTGGTTATGCCTTTGAGGAAAATGTTTATATTTTACATTCCTGAAGAGTTACAAAACTTTATTTATTTATTTATTTTTGAGGCAGAATCTTACTCAGTTGCCCCAGGCTAGAGCATCAGCCTAGCTTATAGCAGCCTCGAACTCCTGGACTCAAGAGATCCTCCTGCTTCAGCCTCCCAAGTAGTTGGGACTATGGGTACTTGCCACCAGGCCTGGCTGATTCCTTTCTTTTTGGTAGAGATGAGGTCTCATTCTTGCTCAGGCTGGTCTTGAACTCCTGAGCTCAAGGAGTCCTCCTACCTGAGCCTCCCCAAGTGCTAGGATTATAGGTGTGAACCATTGCAGCCAGCCATATAACACTACACTATCAATTTGATATTTGGTGAGCTGTGGTAATTTGTGTTTTTTGAGGACTTGGTCCATTTTATTGAAGTTATCCAATTAATATGTGTGTCAGGTTGTTAAGGATATCCCTTAGAATCCTTATGTTGTCTTTAGGATCTGTAGTAATAGCCTATGCTTTATTCATGATATTGGTAATTGTGTATTCTCTTTTTTAGTTCTTAGTCTTACTAGAAATTTGTCAAGTTTTTTTTGTTTTTGACACAGAGTCTCACTTTGCCAGCCTCAGTAGAGTGCTGTGGCATCATAACTCACAACCTAAAACTCCTGGGCTCAAGTGATCCTCTTGCCCCAGCCTCTCAAGTAGCTGGGACTACAGGTACCCGCCAGAATGTCTGGCTATTTTTAGAAATGGGGTCTTGCTCTTGCTCAGACTGGTCTTCAACTCCCAAGCTCAAGAATCCAGCCACCTCAGCCTCTCAGGATGATAGGATTACAGGCATGAGCTACCTTGCTCAGCCTAGAGATTTGTCAGTTTTATTGATTTTTCTTTTTTTTTTTTGAGACAAAGCCTTAAGCTGTTGCCCTGGGTAGAGTGTTGTGGCATCACAGCTCACAGCAACCTCTAATTCCTGGGCTCAAGCGAGTCTCCTGCCTCTGCTTCCCAAGTAGCTGGGACTACAGGCGCCTGCCACAATGCCTAGCCATTTTTTTTTTTTTTTTTTTGGTTGCAGCCATCATTGTTGTTTGGTGGGCCCGGGCTGGATTCGAACCTGCCAGCTCAGGTGTATGTGGCTGGCGCCTTAGCCCGCTGAGCCACAGGTGCAGAGCTGAGTTTTATTGATCTTTTCAAAGAACCATCTCTTTGTTTCATTGATTTTTATTGTGTTTCTGTTTTAAATTTCAATGATATATGCTTGAATCATTATTCTTTCCTTTGGTCATTTTGAGTTTAGTATGGTCTTACTCGCTAATGTTACTCAGGTGCTAGCTTTAATTACTGATTTGAGACTTAGCTTCTTTCCTAATGTATGCATTTTAGTGCTATGTATTTCCCCATCAGTATTACTTTTCAATGCCCTATAAATTCTGCTTTGTTGTATTTTCATTCAGACTTCCTTTTTATTATTATTGTTTTTTTAAGACAGAATCTCACTCTGTTGCCCCATGTTGAGTGCCATAGTATCATAGCTTACAGCAACTTCAAAGTCTTGGGTTCAAACAATCCTCTTGCCTTAGTCTCTTGAGTAGCTGGAACTATAGGTGTCCCCCACCATGCCTGGTTAGTTTTTTCTATTTTAGTAGACATGAAGTTTTGCTCTTGCTCAGGCTGGCCTTGAACTCCTGAACATGGAGAGAGGAAGCAAGCTCTCTGATGTATTTTCTTTTATGGGCACTAGTCCCGTACTGAAGAAGATACATCAGAGAGAACTTGCTTCCTCTCTCCGTGTTCTTACACCAAAGAAAGACCATGTGAGAACACGGCAATCCACTAAGAGGCCCTTCAATAGACACTAACCCTGTGGCACCTTGATCTTGGACTTCTAGTTCCAGATTGTGAGAAATAAGTACCTGTTCTTTAAGCCATATGGGCTGGAGTATTTGTTATAACAGCCTGATCTAAGACAGAGCTTTCTAGTTTTTAGTAGGTCAATTTTTTATTGGAACCTGCACATCTTGTATTATGTTGTGAGACTCTGAAATGTAATAGTGCTGTTTCTTTACTGCCAGGTGGAGCTAGACTGTCGAAGTTCTCTGTTTGGCTCCTATCAACGTCCAAGGAGAGCGAGCCCCTTATTACTGCGCCTCATTACTGCTGGGATGGGGTGGAAGTCCAGGCTCCCCATATGGTCTCCACTGACATCATGGAGGGGAGGGGCCTTGTTACTGGCCAACAGGGATGAAAGTCCTAGCTCCCCATTTGTCCTTCTCTGTCAGAACCCCACAGGGGGGTTGGGATATTTTGTTACCCTCTCTCATGAGTGGAAGTTTAGGCTCCTTTGGCTTTTGCTGATGGGGTGGGGATGGTGCCACAATGTTTTTCTAAGGTACTTGGCTGGAGTAGAGTAGTAAATATTGAAAGTTTTTCTATTTTGTTTGGCTGTATCTTTCCTGGTCCTTTTGCGGAGAGAACTGGCTTCTGTTGGAGCTCTCACTCACTGACAGTAGGGGTTGATGGCATCTCCTACTCTGTCTGGGATCATGAAGCGAGAAGGAAACCAAAGAGAGTCATCCCTGCGTGGTTTCTCAAGTCCCTGGGTCCCCAGCCTGTCTGCTTTCTTCTTTCTATCTTTCAGGATCTGCTTCATGTGTAGTACCCAGGACTTTTAGTTGTACTTAGCAGGAGAAATGAGGGGGAAAAAATGTCTACTTCATCTTCTCAGAAGTGGAAGTCCCCACAAATATCTTTTTTGTATAAATACTTTTTTTAAAATAAAGAGCTGCCTATTTCTTCAAGGCTTTGCTGAAATTTCACCCTTGATAGTTTTTAAAAAACAAAATTTCAGATAAGAGTTAATTTTAGTTTGGATAACTCAGTTGCAAGGGATTCCATCAAGGAGGTCTCCGCTGAGGCTTGGAAACCCCAGGGTGTAGGATCAGGCGACTGAATTGGTTTAGACTCAATTATAAGGAACATAATCCCCCCAACTGGCTCAATCAAAAAAGGGGAATTCATTACAACATAGAAGCCAAGGGCAGGAAGGTAGGTATGAGTCATAAAGAGTAGAGAGATTCTGTCAGAAGACAGACTGTAAGGAGGATAAAACATGGTACCAAAGAAATATAACCAACATTTCTGAAAAAGGAATCAGACGACAGGGCCCTAGAATATAAAAGGCCAATGGTTCAGAGTTCAGACTAAAATCTGAGACCATTCTGACCATACTTTCATAGGTACTGCAGGAAAACCTTAGTGGACAGGATGTCTCCAGTTTTAGTTCCTTAGTTTTGAAATGGATAAACAAGAGGAAAATTAATCTGCTCTGTCTCATAGACGCCATTGAACATGCAACCCTAGACTCCTTATGTTGTCTCTAGACAGAAGTTAATTTTCTGATCATAGATGCTGGTCAGCACCGCATGGCTTTACATTTGCTGACTATCTTTATTAGAGATTATTTTTGATCACAAGGGAGAATGTTCAGGAGAATTATCCAAAATTTGGAAATAAGGCAAAAAGAGAATTGTATTGCATTTTGTTTTTTGGTTGCACGAATTTTCATGTTACCCCAAAGCATGGACTAATGAGCCCCCTTAAGAGTCACTTGACTTTCTAGGTGAGTGGACTTTGTTTACGGAATTGATTGGGCACTAGACATTCTATAATTGTGTAAAATGGATAAGATGCGATGATTTTCTTCTCTGTCAGTAGGGAAGATGATTCTAAAGGATATGGTTCCATGGTTTAGTGTGATATTAATCAGTTGTGTATATAACTTAGCAAACTATAAGAATTACGTTTTTAAATTTCTGAAAATTATATTTGACCTCAGGAGACAGAAACACAGTAGATATAGGCCAGTCGTGTTATTGGTGGACCATCAGATGAAGATCCACAAACTCCTAGAGCTTCTACAAATCCAAACCCCATCCCCCACATGACCCAGACACTTTATGGCCTAACACTAGATCCTGGATTTGCATGAGTCTCTTTATTGTTCCCTCATGTATTTTTACTTGAATGATCTCAACTCAGGCAAGTCTCTCTTTCTTCTGTAACCTGACCTGTCTCCTAGACACCATGAGCTGGTGATCCCAGGTAAAATTTCTAAGTCCACTAGATCAGTAACGTCCACTGATCAAATGGAAGACTTTCACCATTTTTCTCTTCACTTTATCTTTGGGAATCCCATAGGTAACCTGGGGAATGCGGGTAATGGCTCTTCCTATCGAATTGTTTTTAAAATCAGCTTTCCAAATAAACATAAATAAATAAAAATTAAATTTAAAAAATAAAATAAAGAAATACAAGTAAAATCAGCTTTTCCCATTCTTCGGACATACAATATACACTCTGCTGAAGGCTGATATTTTTTCCAGTCGCTCTGTAATTTCATGGGCCCAAACTCAGAGAGTTTAGTAAATAAAAGAAACACTGACAGAAAAGTAAAAGCTCATTACTCTATTTTTCCTTGGGCTTTCCGAAACACAGTGGTACCACATCACAGCCAGGACCTTCAAAGGATTGAGTGGTGGCCGCCTCCTAAGATGTATGTCCATGTCCTAATAGCTAGCCCCTGTGAATGTGACCTTATTTGGAAAAAGAATCTTTATGGATTAAGGATTTTGAGAAGAAGTCATCCTGGATTACCAATGTAGTCCTTAATCCAGTGATAGATGTCCTTAAAAGAGATACAAGAGGAGGAGACAAAGACACCAAGGTCGTGTGCAGATGGAGGCAGAGACTGAAAAGACCTGCTGCGAGCTGAGGAATGTAGACAACCACCAGAGGCTGGAAGTGCAAGGAAGGAAATCTCTTCTAGACTCAACCAAGAGACTCTTAGAACTAATAAAGACATATAGCAACTTTTCAGATACACAAACCAGTAGTCTTCATATCTGCCAAGAATCAAATCAAAAACGGAATACCCTTCATCACAGTCTCAAACAAAATGAAATATCTTTTTTTTTTTTTTTTTTTTGAGACAGAGCCTCAAGCTGTCACCCTGGATAGAGTGCTGTGGCATCACAGCTCAGAGCAACCTCCAATTTCTGGGCTCAAGTGAGTTTCTTGCCTCTGCCTCCCAAGTAGCTGGGACTACAGGTGGTGGCAGCCACCATTGTTGTTTGGTGGGCCCGGGCTGGATTCGAATCTGCCAGCTCAGGTGTACGTGGCTGGTGCCTTAGCCCGTTGAGCCACAGGCGCCGAGCCCAAAATGAAATATCTTTGAATATATTTAACAAAGAATGTGAAGAATCTTCATAGAGAGAACTAGAAAACTCTGAGAAAAGAAATTGCAGAGGATGTTAACTGATGGAAGAACATATCAAACTCATGGCTCGGATAAATCAACATTGGTAAAATGTCTGTACTTTCCAAAGTGAAATACTAGCTCTTTCAAACCTTCACTCTGAAAGGCAATAACCAGAATATCAAGGCCTTACTAATTTCTATCTAGTATTCATGACTGGTATTGAGTACACTTTCTAATTTTTCCAAGTTTTGGATAATTCTCTTTAATACCGCCTTACTGAACCCCACTTCCTCACTGGTCATGCTGTTTTTTCTGTTTTCTCATAACATTGGCTAACAGCAAGCTTTGGTCTGCCATGGACTCAGGGCATTGGTCAGCATTATTTCTTTTTTGAGACAGAGTCTCACTGAGACATGTCACCCTGATAGAGTGCTGTGGTGTCACAGCTCACAGCAACCTCAAACTCTTGGCTTAAGTGATTCTCTTGCCTCAGCCTCCCAAGTAGCTGGCAGGCGCCTGCCACAATGCCTGGCTAAGTCAGCATTATTTCTTGGTATTAATAAGTGATCAATTAACCCAAGAAAAAGAAAATGATTGGCTTAGTTCACCTTGTGCATATGTATATGAGGTCATTAAGGTATGGTGGACCAGTAGTCCCTAGGTTAGGGAGGCAATCCTCGGTGGTTGGGAGTAGGGGGACCATTATCATGTGGTATAAAATGTGGTGCTTATACTGCCAGGGCCATGCATTCAGGTACTGTCCAGCTCATAATGGTAAAAGGTGTAGATTCTTCCTGAGTTCAAAAGTAACTGCCACTTACCACATGTTTTATGACCCTGGGCAAGTTAATGTCTATAACTCAGTTTCCTTGTCTATAAAATGGATTATTTATAATAATCTAAACCTGCCTCATAAATTGGCATTAGAATCAAATAAGTACATGTTGGACATACATAGAGTTCTTAATAAGTTTTAGATATTGTTATCGAGCCTGAAAAATGCATGCTCTTCTCATTCTACAATTCCAAAGATGCCCTAGGTCAACACAATTCAAATACAACTTTTATAATCATAAGCTCATATCACTGTTCCTAAACCAAAAATGTTCCTAAAGTCCTATCAAGCTACTATATTTAGAGATGATATCATGAGGTGATATTAAAGCATGTTCTTCAGTCTTAGAGTATACAACTTCCTGGCCATATCTAATCTATCTCTAGTCCTGTTATAATTATCCTTGCCATTCTACAACCTGCGAACCTAATGGTACTTTTAACTAACATCAACACTGCTGATCTATTAAGTATTTATTATTTAAATACCTATTAAAGAATATTCATTAAAGCAGTAAAGTATATTAAGTATCTATTAAATGAGTGAGGAAATTTAAAAAATGAATTTCTAAGAATTAAAGTGTTGGAGGGATGAGCTCAGCTCATTATGGGTCTTGCCCATGAACCAGACCCTCTGTTCTTCTATCCTAAGTTAATGTCTATTAGCAGAGCCCTGGGCACACAGTGGATAGCTACAGATAAGAAATCCACTAACATGGGGTCTTTCTTATATTTTATCCCTCTAGCAATTTTATCATTCCAACTGGAAACCAATATTGTACTTTTTCTCTTATTGGATTATTAGGTTATTGGAATCATTATCATGGTTTTCATTCTCACATAGCATTGTGAATGTAGTTCATTGTCTTGTTGTTCAAGGACACTGGTAAAGATTCACTTTATGATGCCAACCTAAATCTTTTTGTTAATCCTGCCTTCTCACACCCCTCTCCCCACTGGTTATATTTTTGTTCTCTGACCCCCTTAATATGTATTTTTTTTTTTTTTTTGAGACAGAGTCTCACTCTGTTACCCTGGCATCATAGTTCTCAGCAACCTCAAAGTCTTGGGCTCAAGTGATCCTCTTGCCTCAGGTGCCCAAATAGCTGGACCTACAGGCACCTGCCACTATGCCCGGATAGTTTTTTTCTATTTTTAGTAGAGACACGGGGTCTTGCTCTTGTTCAGGTTGGTCTTGAACTCCTGAACTCAAGCTGTACACCTGCATCACCTTTCCAGAGTGCTAGGATTATAAGCATGAGCCATTGCACCCGGCATAAAGCACTTATACATTTATTTATTTAAATTTATTTTTTATTTTTTAAGACAAGATTTCACTCTGTTATCTCAGGCTACAGTGCTGTGGCATCATAGTTCACAGCAACCTCCAACTCTTGGGCTCAAGCCATTCTCTTGCCTCAGCCTCCCAAGTAGCTGGGACTACAGGCGCCCGCCAAAACACTTGGCTACTTTCTGGTTGCAGCCTTCATTGTTTGGCAGGCCCGGGCTGGGTTCGAACCTGCCGGCTCAGGTGTATGTGACTGGCGCCTTAGCCGCTTGAGCCACAGGTGCCGAGCCTGTTTGGTGACTCTTATACTTAACAGATGGTGGTCGTGCTGAGACCCTCCCCTCATTTTATAGTTCTTTCATCCTAACAGGAACAGCCCATGGACTTTTGGGGGTGTTATCAGAGGAAGAGATGACCACATTAAAAACAAAATACTCTTAAGTAAAAAGAAACAAAAATCTTTGCCAAGTGCACATTAAAAAAACAAAAGGTTATGGAAGGGAGAAGTTAGAGGGAAGTTGTGAATGGTAAAAAGCAGGCAGCTGCTAACGTTGATAGCACACATATTAAAATTGGAATGATATAGAGAAGACTAGCATGGCCCCTGGGCAAGGATGACACACAAATTCATGAAGTGTCCATAGTAACAAAAAACAAAAACGTAGGCAGAGTTAGGTTTTGGTTGTAATTCAATTTACATAGTTTTGGAACTGACTGATTGAGTCATCAAAATTTGACTTTCCAATGCTAACCACCAGCAGTTATATTTCATGATGGACAACGCTCATCTGTGAAAAAACAGATAACTTCCTCTTGCTAAAAAATGGCCAGATTTGCATTCATTTTCCCATATTCCTTTCTCTAAACAAATGTCACATCAGCAAAGTGACCTACTTTAAACAAGGTAGACCCACAATAAAAAGCAAACATAGGAGTGGTTTGGAGAGCAGGCATTTGGGAGGATACCGTGCACAGGTAAGTGCTGGGCCTTCCCGCAGAGCGGCTTTTAGTAATGGAAGGGTAACTTTAGGCCTTTTAGGTTTTCTGCCTTTATGCATCGTGAAAGCAGGCACTGGGGAGGTAAATCAATAATTAGGGGTTCTTTAAAATAGAGATTTGTGGCCTGACAGACTGCAACCTGTCTGTTTCCACAACCTTAATGAAAACACACCAGCCCTTTATCTCCAGGTGTGTCTGGTCTATTCAAAGTCTCTGATTTACAGAGCTGTTTGGGTTCATGTTTCACTGCCAGAAAGATGGGTGTGTGAGACCCATAGCACCACATCTCCTGGGGGCAGCGTTTTGAAATCTCATCTAAAATGATAGGTCTTATTAGCGGTTGCATTCTTTGTCCTGTAACCAGTCATCCTGAGTAAAAGTTTAACTTTAGCTCACCTACTATACAAGGGCTCAGAACCTCAGAGAATAAAAGCTACAAGCCAACACAAAACAATTCTTATACTAGCCCAAGAAATTCAAGGCTCTTTAACAAGAGATTGCTATTTTAGAATGTTTTATAGATTTGAAATTCCACCTACAGCCAGGCATGGCTTACATCTGAATTCTAGCACTCTGGGAAGTTGAGGCAGGTGGATTGCTTGAGCTCAGGAGTTCAAGACCAGCCTGAGCAACAGTGAGACCTTGTCTCTACTCAAAAATAGAAAAACTAGCTGGGCATTGTGTTGGGTACTTATAGTCCCAGTTACTCTGAAGGTTGAGGCAAGAGGATTGTTGGAGCCCAAGAGTTTGAGGTTGCTGCAAGCTATGATGCCAACTCCAGCCAGGGTGACAGAGTGAGACTCTATCTCAAAAAAAAAAAAAAGTTTTAAATAAAAATAAATAAAATCCCACTTATCATTTTAGTCGGAAATAAGTATTTAGCATCTGTTTTATTTATAGCCATCATAACAGATACTGTCCATACATATCAGGTATGTGCTTATGAAATGTCATTCCCTGCTACCTGTTGCTGTTGCCTGGGCCTGTGTCATTCCCTGCACACTGATTTTCCATGCTTATTCATTTGTGTCTTTCATTAACAATATCTGCCAGGAGGGCGGTGCTTGTGGCTCAAAGGAGTAGGGCGCCTGCCCCATATGCTGGAGGTGCTGGGTTTAAACCCAGCCCCCGGCTAAAAACTGCAAAAAAAAGAAAAAAACAGAAAACACAATATCTGCCAGGGTGTGATTAATACAATGACTTGAAACCTTTACAAGGCACCTAAAATTGCAAGACAAATTTGCATTCTTATTTATGGAACTCTGTAAAGGAACTGCATGTTTAACACTACAAATACATGGCCATGTGCGGTGGCTCATGCCTGTAATCCCAGCACTCTGGGAGGCTGCAGCAGGCAGATCACCTGAGCTCGGGAGTTTGGGACTAACCTGAGCTAGAGCGAGAACCCATCTCTAAAAAAAAAAAAAAGTAGCTGGGCATTGTGTTGGG
>CAUYON010121219.1:0-21423 GCA_963573935.1 Arctocebus calabarensis
AAAAAATGGCCGGGCATTGTGGCGAGTGCCTGTAGTCCCAGCTACTTGGGAGGCAGAGGCAGGAGACTCGCTTGAGCCCAGGAATTGGAGGTTGCTGTGAGCTGTGATGTCACCGCACTCTATCGAGGGTGACAGCTTGAGGCTCTGTCTCAAAAAAAAAAAAAGTCATTTTGAAATGACTGTATCTGAGTCTGCAGCTTTAACTTTCCTGGCAAATAAGTAGCAGAATTTGGCCAGAGACCTGCTCCGAGAGCTGAGGACATGATGGTTATGCCCAGGTTGGGGTCGCCAGGCAACCCACTTCTCTGTGCCTCAGTTTCCTTATCTCAAAGCTGTGCACAGGGTGGTTGTGAAGAACTGATCCCACAGGGTCAGTCCAATGCCCAGCAGAGGGCAGGAGCCCAGTGAGCTCTGGGGTGCAAACTGTGAACTCAGTTCAGACTCTGAACCTGGCCCCTGTCATTCCGCAGTGCTGTCTGCAGAAAGAGCACAGGGCACAGCTCCCTAGTCTGTAAATGAACGCACTTGGCATTTTGCTGGCTCTGCCAGTCAGGCCTAATTTTGGAATTTGCAATGAGATTACAAATTTACAATGAGATTTGTCTGTTCCAACTTGAAAGGGGCTCAGTATGTGGGGCTCTGACACCTGATTTGATTTGATCCTAAAGAGGTTCCCGCTGGCATTTTCGAATTAAAAGGCTGTTCTTTTTAGCACGCCAGCCTCACAGAGCCTGTTGTGTCTCCACAGATTTGCCACCAGGGGCCACTCAAGCCCAGCTGCTGCAGACTGCAGTCGCTGCACCCAGAAGCCCAGCTAGACTGGCCTTCCTATCCACTTGTGCTCCAGGAGAGAAAGGTTTTGGCTCTCCCTTTATTTTTCTTGCATATTACAAAGCTAGGAAGACATGCTAGACTTTGGGGGGTGTTCTGTGAGGTTGCTTGGTTCCCAGCCCCAGATAGCTGCTGTTTCAAGCACCTCCCTCATTCAGATATGAATGACCAGGTGCCTGAACCAGCCTGCGGTGAAGCTGTGTGTCCTGAGGGCCCCACCACAAAGGAACATTCTCTCCATGGTGGGCAAGCATCCCAACGCAAAAGGAGCCTACCTCCGAGTCGCTGTGTCTACTGCAGCAGATGAGCAAGGAGCTGAACAGGCCGGCAGCTGCTTCAGGAGAGAATTCTGGGGACAGTTTGGTGTCCGGGAAGAGCTGGGCATTGAGCTCCCTGGGCCAGTCCTGCTTGGGGTGGGTCCGTGGGAAAGCCATGCCGGTTCCAGGCTGGACTCAGCTCTTCACCTGCCAGAGGAAAGAGTTCTCTGAGGTCCCTCAGATTGGCCAGCTCCCATTCTCGCTGCCTGGTGCTTGTCAACTATTTTCTGCAACGTTTCCGCTGGCAGAGGTCTGGCCAACACCCAGCCGGTGGTGGAGTTATGCCTCCTGCAGTTGGCATCAGTCTCTCCAGAGACCTTGTCTATAGACCTGCATAGACTCACAGAAGCTCAAGCTGAGATCACAAGGAACATTTAGTTTGTAATATTTTTTAAAATATATAGAGTTGCTGAATCCCGGAATGATTAAGTGATGCATAATTCCCATCATCATCATCTGACACCTTACAAAATGCTTGTATCCTGTCCTCATCTAACTTGATGCTGCTAACTCCTCGCTTTACTGGTGGAGGCTTAGGCTCAGAGAGACTCAGCTACCTGCCCACGATCACACAGCAAATTAGAGGTAGAGTTAAGCTGCAAATGCCGTCCCTTAAATGTTCTGTGGGCTTTCCTAGAAATCCCGAGCCAGCTCCCAAGCTGCACAGAAAGACGGAATTCCACTGTGCCGCACAGGCCTGCTTACCGATTAAGCGATTAGCTGAACAAATCAATGAACTGACTAATCCCATTTCTTCATTTAGTCATTCATCCAGCAAGGACTCGTGGGGCGGCAAGGGCCCGTTTCTGCACCACTGAGTGCTGCAGATACAGTGATAAGCCAGACAGAAATGGTCCCTGCCCTGGGAACATGACTGGATGGTGCTTAACTCAGAGCCTTTTAAATTGTGTCTGCCAGATCGTGTCCAGTCCGATTAGTCTGTGGCCTGAATGACACAGCCATCATTCCTGCCTCGTAGGCACTTCATTCTAGAAGGGATGATAGAGACACACATGGATGAGCATGCTGTGAGGGACACTTCGAGCTCACCCTGGGTCACTGACGGGTGCATTTTGGCACCAGTGGGGCTGCTCAGTGACACAGCCCCCTTTCCACCTCGGGTATCGGATGCCAGGCGGAAGCGAGCACAGAACCAGCCGCACCAGAGATCTGCAGTCCTGTTATTTCCTTAGATCAGTGGTTCTCAATCTATGGGGCGCGACCCTTTGGGAGTTGAACGACCCTTTCACAGGGGTCACCTAAGACCATCCTGCATATCAGATATTTACATTACGATTTATAGCAGTAGCAAAATTACAGTTATGAAGTAGCAATGAAAATAATTTTATGGTTGGGGGTCACCACAACATGAGGAACTGTATTAAAGGAAGCATTAGAAAGTTTGAGAACCACTGTCTTAGATGCTCCAGGTGTTGGTGTCAGACCTGGATTTGAATCCTGGTTCCCATGGCTGTGTCTCAGGGATGGCCAGTAACTTATGTAACCTCTCCTAATAAATTAAATACAACACAAAACCGAGAAGGCTTATTGGTGTGCATATTCCTCAAAGCAAAGAATCGCCCTCTTGTATTTTTAGCCCTAGAGAATCACCATGAAAGTCCTGTGCTCTAGCCCCAGCTGGAAGGCTCCCCATCCTGCCTCGGCTTCCTCAACCTGTATAATGGCTCCTTCCTGCTCACAGCCAGTTAAACGAGGCTCTGTTGTTTACAATGTGTTTTTTTTTGGCAGTTTTTGGCCAGAGCTGGGCTTGAACCCACCACCTCTGGCATATGGGGCTGGCACCCTACTCCTTGGAACTACAAGAGCTGCCCTGTTTACAATGCTTTTGTGTGCTTATTGAGGGAAGGGAGTATTTCTGAGTATTATTAAAAATTGAGATGTAACTCATCTGTGTGCATGTCACAAAGTCCATGGATTTTAAAACCAGACTAGCCTCTGATGATCTTCCAGAACAACATCCTCTTCTTCCAGTGAAGGAAAGTGGTGAGAGGCCTGTGGCTTGGTCACGGCCTTTCTGGTCCCCAGACACGCCAGCAGCTGGGTCTGTTCTCTACTCTGGAGGTCAGGGCCTCCAGCTGCAAGAGATGTTTGTATAAGAAAAGCCACGTCAGGCACAGCATTGGATTCTCCATGGTGTTCATCATGAGGGGCCTCCCCCTGTGGGTGGGGGAGCATGAGGCCACCCCTCAAATGCCCCACAGAGGTTGGGGGTCACCCTGGCAGCAGCCTGGACGCAGTTCACTGGGAAGCAGTGACTGCCCACGTTCACATACCAGAAGCCCTAGATGGGTTCCGCCAGACATAGCCGGAGACCTGATAGGCCCAGGCCAGCGGCGGCTTGCCCTGCAGTGCAGAGTCCCTGGTCCTAACTGGGCCTTGTACAGCCAGAGTCTCTGAGAGGTGCCTGGTGGCGTGTGGGTAGCCATGGGGTGCTGGGGGCCTGGTGGGGAGTGCTTGGTTCCAAGGAGTGTTAATGGTGACTTAGGAACATGAGTCATGTTCCAGATAAAGGGAATGCAGTGGGTCCAGATAAGGGAGCAGGCCTGGTGGGAAAGGTGGTTCCCATTCTGTGTCATTCCACAAAACTAATTGGTGAAAGGATTTAGGCAGGTTGGTTTTTTTCCATTCAAAATACATTGTTTTTTTAAATCACACCCAACTTCTTTAGCAAGACATCTTATTTTTAATTAAAGAAAAGTCTGGAAATCTTGAGTAGGTCCAGTCCTTGGAATGGGCAGTGGCCGTGGCTGCAGGCAGGGAGCCGGGCCCCTGCCACCACATAGGGACAGTGCTCAGAACCTACGCCTACTCTAGCACCTGCCAGGAGCCTGCGGTGGGCACTGGGCCGGGCTGGGTGCTGGGGACAGAGTGGGACAGGCACAGATCCCCCTTCACAGGGCCGGACTAGAGTCTGTCGTTTCAGCCATCTCTGTCTCCCTCTCTCTCTCTCTCTAGTGACATGGTGTAGCCCAAATGTAGACAGAACCACAAGCCACACCATGGCTCCACGGAGAGGCAGCAGCACAACCATCTTCCTGCTTTCATTTCCAGGAATTAGCGGTGGGCCCTTGGAAAACCACTACAGACTACAGCAGTTCCACTTCCACTGGGGAGCAGAAGACAAGTGGGGCTCGGAGCACACAGTGGACGGCCAGGTGTACCCAGCAGAGGTTGGTAGATGTCCCCTCACAGCGCTCCCTATCTCAGGCTCTTCTGGGGAGACAAGCTGTCCCCGTTGCTCAGGTGCGAACCAGACAGTTGGCCACCCTGCCCACAGGAGGGTGGTGTGGATACTGTGATTTAACAGAGGACGAGACTGAGGTTCTGAGTGGTTGTGCAACTTGCTAAAGTCAGATAGCGAGGAACTGGGAACAGAGCCTGGGCTCTTCATCTTACACCCTGTGTTCTTGCAGCGGCCCACACTGGCAGCTCTCCTGAGGATCTAAAGTTCTGACAGCAGAGATCGACTTCTTAAAGGAAAGTCACACTTTTGACGTTCTGAAACGGGAGTCAGTAGAGAAAACGAGTAGGGATAAACAGTAGGAGTCAGATCGGTAGTTATGTGGGGTGATGAGTGATGCCTGATAGAATTTCGCCAGAGTTTTACTATAAATTATTTCCAACATGCAAATCCTTGGGAAGAACTGTACAATGAGAATGCACGAGGTTGCCATGACTATGCTGTGATCATCATTTACCATAATCACTTCATCACAGTTCCATTAACCCACCAACCCACCTGACTTTCTGAGGCCTTTGGAGGTATGGACTGTCTTATAATTCTGTTGTCATGAAGGTAATACTATACTGTTTTGTGGCTTTTGGGGGGCTTCTTTCTGTTTTTTTAGAGACAGGGTCTCGCTTTGTCACCCGGGCTGGCGTGCAGTAACACCATCGTAGCTCACTACAGCCTTGAACTCCTGGGCTCAGGGATCCCCCCTGAGTAGCTGGGACTACAAGCACACATCACCATATCCAGCTAGTTTGTTATACATTTTTGTAAAGACAGGGTCTCACTATATTGCCCAGGCTGATCTCAAACTCCTAGCCTCAGGTGACAGTCTTGCCTTGGCCTCCCATAGTGCTGGGATTGTAGGTGTAGGCCACAGTGCCCCGCAATGCTGTAGGTAAAAATAGAACTAGGGTCCACCCAAACCAAAAAAGTGGGGGGAAACCCGAAAATGAAAATCAGTCACACTTAGCTGTGACATCTGGGGACATTTTGTAACCAGGGAGTTATAGCTATATACATGTATTTATTAATAGTTACAAAACCAATGATATGCTGCCTTCTAACATACCTCTTTCATTTACACCTTTTATCTTAGTAACTCCGCATCTGTAGCTTTGTTTTTAATAAATAGAGATTTTCACAGAGAGAAGTGGCTGCAGTTTATTTCGAGGTCCCTGACTTCCTGGCAGAGCCTCCGGGGCGGAGTCAGAGGGAAGCTAGCCTCTTCTGTAGACTCAGGGTTCTCAGCACAGCACTCCAGGTGAGCCACAGGTGGGTAGAGAGAGGCCACTGAGACTGGCTGGTGGTGAGGTGCAACTCCACACTCACTGTCCCTATAGCCTCTGCAGGGCCCTTGTCCCAAAGTCCTAGCAGGGTGAGAGCCTGCAGACAGGAAGCCAAAGGCATGCTATACCACATCCATATGGACCTGAGCGTTGGGACCCCTTTAGCAGACCCTTTAGCACAACCCCATGTGCTTAAAAGGAACTGTGTAGAGCTCAGGCCACTTCTGGAGGGTGCCCTCAACCCCCAGAATGCCTGGTCAGGGCCCAGTCACAGGGACAATGGTCCTGCCTCCTGTTCGCCAGGGACTCAGAGAGCCCTCTCCCCAGCCAGCTCTGATCTGAGTTTGGACAGAAGACCCATGTTCCTACAGCAGAAGGACTGAAGGAGGAGTGTAGAATAAAGACACCAGTGAAGTTCAAGGTCAGGCGCTGGATTTAGGAAAATATGCAAGATTTGGGACACACACTAAAAGATATTCATTGCTCATCTGAAATTCAAATTTATTTATTGTGTGTATGTGTGTATCTATTTTAGAAGTCTGCCAGATGGTTTTGTTTTGAGACAGAGTTTCACTTTACTGCCCTAGGTAGCGTTGTGTGGCATCATAATTCACAGCAACCTCAAACTTGGGCTCAAGTGATTCCCTTGCCTGAGCCTCCCAAGTAGCTGAGACTACACCACAATGCCTGGCTGTTTTTAGAGATGGGATCTTCCTCTTGCTCAGGCTGGTCTCGAACGCCTGAGCTCAGGCAATCCACCCACCTCAGCTAGGATTACAGGCATGAGCCACTATGCCCAGCCTTATTTATATTTTTATTTTGAGACAGAGTCTCACTCTGTTGCCCAGGCTAGACTACCATAATGTCAGCCTAGCTCATAGCAACCTCAAACTCTTGGGCTCAATCGAGCCTCCTGCCTCAGTCTCCCAAGTAGCCCACCACCACGCACAGGTAATTTTTCTATTTTTAGTGGAGTCAGGGTCTCACTCATGCTCAGGCTTGAACTCTTGAGCTGAAGGGATCCTCTTGCCTTGGTCTCCCAGAGTGCTGGGATTACAGGTGTGAACCACTATACCAGCCCTGAGATTCAAATTTAACTTAAAATCCGGTATTTTATCTGGTAATCTTTGTTGAACAGTGACTAAGATGTAACAAATGACCAAACCACTGATTTCTATAATATTTTATGAAGTTAAAACAATCTTCTCCTTTCCCACCTGCCGGGAAGGCTGAGGTGCTTCCTCCCAGCTGGCGCATCTGGGAGCTGCTGGCTGTGTGGGCAGGGAGTATGCACACCAGACTGCAAGAACTAAATCACTGAAATCATTAAGTGGACACCAGGGCTGCCATACAGAACAAGAAGTGACTGTTTTATTCTTGCTGCATCATAATCAACTTAAATTCTTTCTATTGTGTTTCAGCTGCATTTAGTGCACTGGAATTCTGTGAAATACCGAAATTACCAGGAGGCTGTAACGGGCGAGAATGGCTTGGCCGTGATAGGCGTGTTTCTAAAGGTACTTACCTGCGGGGGTGTGGCGCTCCCAGGGAAGATAGGCTCTCACCCTAAGCAGGCAGTGAGTGTACACTGGGAGTCGTGCCTTGCAGGGTAACGTGTTGTGTGTCTGTGCTGTGCAGCTGGGAGCCCCTCACCAGGCCCTGCAGAAGTTGGTGGACATCTTGCCAGAAATAAAGCATAAGGTGAGTTGTGTATGTTGAAATCAGCATAATTTGACAGGCAAATTTATTTAGAGTGATGACCCATGTGCGAGGAAAACTAAACAGCTTAGTGGAACAAGCACTGCGGAGGGAAGGCGATTGCAGTCCCCACGTGGGATTTCAGGGGGCCGATTCCAGCCATGCCCGACATGGGCTCACAGGGCCTTCCCACAGGAAATGTTCCTTTTCCCAAAATTCAGCCAATCCGGCGGCATCCTGAAGGTTTTTGCCATATCTGCTTGTCACCGGGACTACTTTGAATTGATAAGCCTTGTCCCGACAGTGGCATCCACTAGTGATAGAGTTTGTCTTAAAACAGAGGAAAAGCAACGCCTATTAACATTCCCGAATGTTGACAATGAAGTACCCAGCACATGCTCAGGGTGAAAACAAGACCATTCCTGTCTAAGGGGAAGGAGAGAAAGCTGCCCTACCCGGCCAGCAGGCCCATGGCAGAGCTCTAGGAGCTTCACCACACTGGGCACAGCTCACAAAGATGACAAGGATAACAATGTCATTTTTCTCCAAAATCAGCCAAGAAAGGACTTTGATGCAGAAATGGAAGTTCCAAAGAAAATTTGTTTATTTATTCAGCATTAAACAAAAGCATTCCCAGGCAGCAGGAGCCCTCACGATCCTTAGATGTGAGGACGATGAGGTTGCGACCTGTCTTAACAATGGCACAAGGTGGTCCAGATGAAAGTGGGGGCCAGCCCTTCCTCGGCATCCTCACATGTTTGATCTGTGCCTCCGCGCCCTCTTGATGCCGGCCGCTGAGACCCGACCACCCCCGCTGCTGTGTCCTCCACCTCAGGAACTCATCAAGGCCAGGGTGCAAAGACCCATGCCCGGCCTTTGCCCTGGAGCTGGTCCTCAGCCAGAGTAAACCTGGGGGTCCTGCAGTGGGCAGGAGGGGAAGGCGCCAGCTGTGTGGGGCTGTTTGCTCAGGAACCTGTTTTCTTCCTGGAGGGCTTGGGAGCATGTCTCCTTGTCAGCCGACTCAGAGATTTCTTGGCAAACCACAGGGGAAAAACATGTCAGGGGCGAGGGAAACACAGCCTGGGTTGTATTCCCATCCTGACAGTGTTCCCTGGCCTACTGAGGAAGAAGAGAGTCAGACTCTTGGGAGATGAAGGCCCACCCAGGAGGGCAGGAGTCCGTGCCTCAAAGACCAGGCTGTGGGAAAGGACCTCAATGCCCTCATTGTCTAGTGCCCCCGTCTAGACCTTCTGGGAGAATCTCAGAGCATCAGAGGCCCTCAGCCAGACTCCTGGGGGTCAAAGCCCTGAGCCACCACTCTTGAGCCATGTGACTCTAAACCTCAGTGCCCTCATCTGTGAAACTACAGCACTATGATCAGGGTTAAGATGGGATAGCACAGTGTCTGGTCCTCAGTAAAATGTTCAGACGAGACTGGACACAGTGGCTCACACCTGTAATCCCAGCACTCTGGGAGGCCGAGGTGGGAGGATTGCCTGAGCTCAGAAGTTAGAGACCAGCCTGAGCAAGAGTGAGACCCTGTCTCTACTACAAACAGAAAAGAACAAACTGGGCGTTGTGGCATGCGCCTGTAGCCCCTGCTCCCTGGGAGGCTGAGGCAAGAGTTTGAGGTTGCTGTGAGCTATGATGCCATGGCACTCTAGACCAGGTAACAGAGCAAGACTCTGACTCTGTCGGCAAAAAAACATTCAGATGGATCCTAACTCCCTCACAGGAGGGTAGAGTGGAGCAGGATGGGGTGGTGACAGCAGAAGGAGCCAGAATGTGTGGCCTTAACTTTAGATCCTGCTCGCCACTGGCCCCTGAGGACTCAGCACAACCCTCTCCGCATGGACTGGCCCTCCCAGCATCAGCCTCAGGGCTCCTTCCCTGGTCTCCACACAGGGGAATAAACTGCCTGGAGCCAGGGCATGAAAGACACAGTCACTTATTACCACTTGCTCTCCTGGCTCCCGCTGGCCCAGGCTTGGCCGGGACCCTCCAGGGCGTCTCTCCCCACCTCTGTGTGACCTCCCCGTGTCTGTCCCCTTGTGACACATGAGGCTCCACAGGCTCATCATCCAAGAAACAGCCAGCTGGGCTCAAAGTCCCTTTCACAACCTGTCCCAGAGTCACAAAGCCTCGCTTCTGCTGTGATCTGTCCCCACCCCAGCCACAGCCACTGCCCAGCTTCAAAGTGACGTCACATCACTCATATCTCATTGGGACGGTGGCAGGGAAACTATAGCACTGCACCGAGATCACCCCACTTCATTTCCAGACCACTGTGTGGGCAGGTGTGTGACCCTTCAGACTCATGCATACAGGGAAACCAAAGCTTGGAGAGGGGAAGAAGGACCTGCCCTGGGGCATGAAGCCAGCAGGTAAAGAGCCAGGATTTGCGTTGGTTTGGGTTTTTTTAGGGATGAGGTCTCACTCTGTTACTTGGGCTAGAGTGCAGTGGCCTTATCATAGCTCACTGCAGCCTCCTGGGCTCAAGTTATCCTCCTGCCTGAGCCTCCTGTGTAGATAGATGTACAGGTGCCCACCACCATGCTCAGGTAATTTCAAATTTTTTTTTTAGAAATGGGGTCTCACTGTGCTGTCCAGGCTGTTCTCAAACTCCTGGCCTCAAGCCATCCTTCCGCCTTGGCCTCCCAGAGTGCTGGGACTTCAGGTGTGAGCCGCTGTGCCCCACCAAGAGTCGGGTTTTGACACGGAGAGCTTTAGGGGCCCACTTGAACTCCCACCATTGAGGATCTGACATAGTAAAACCCATAGTCTGGGCTCCCGAACTCCTGCTGGGATGACCTGCACCCGTCCAAGCCTCCTGCAGCTTAGAGGGAAAGACATTTCCACATCCGTAACAGAAACAAACTAGGCACTGCCAGGAACCTGGACCGCCCCATCCAGCCCCCTACTACCCGGTTGAATGCAGCAGTTCTTGTGCCTTCCCATCTGCCCGGCCCATCTCGCCGCTGCCATAGCTGTTTGCTCAGCTCCTGTCATTCTTGTATAACCCCAGTATGCCCCCCTGACCTGGGCAAACCCGAGGAATGAGGTCCCAGGCTTCACCTTTGACCCCTCTCCACAGCCAGAGTTTTAGGGAAAACTGCCCACTATGGTGTCCCCCTGCAAGCCCAGGCTGCTGGGGCCACCCAGGTCCCTGCCTTGCCAGGACTCAGGGCCACAGGGCAACTGGCCACTTTGCCGGTTGGGAACAGCCCAAGGGGTCCAGGAGGATCTGGGGGTAGAGGGTGGCTCCATGCCCACACGCGGTCTCTTCCCATTTGGTGGCAACAGTAGCAGACCCTCCTGTCATGCCACCACGCTCCCCACCACGCTCCCCACTGTGCCTGGGGACTGAGGCTCTGAGAGGACATGGTAGGAGCAGAATTAGTTTTGTGGGTTGTGTTTAAGAAAAAGGAGAAAGAACTAGGAGGAAGCAGGTCCAGGGCTCTAACATACTGTTTGCAAAGCCACTGGGGTCAGTCCCCCACCCCCATCCCTTTCCTCCAGGAGCAGTTTGTGATGCAGTTAGACCCGGCCCAGGGCCCCAGCATCTGGGGGGACATTTCTGCACCCATAGCAGCATAAGCCCCTGTGTGTGCTGTGCCCACCACCTGGGACATGCAGGATGGAACCCCTGCCCTGAGCAGTCCAGGATGGGCCCTTATTGGAGCCAACTGCCCCCATCCTGGGCAGCCCCTGTGGCCTCTACCCCAGAGTCAGTCTGTTCTGCCACTTTGACTCTGCCTTGCTGAGTTGCAGGGGGCTCCAGAAGCCACCTGGCCTCTTTCAGACATGGGGTACACATGCAGAGAAGCAGGGACACTCACTGGCCCGTCAGCAGCAGATGAGCAGAGCAGGCACCTTCTCACAAGGAGACCACCGTCCCCCTCAGGTAGAGGATGGAATAGTCTAAGCCACACCCGTGTACTCACCCGTGACACAGGAAGGGCCCCCCAAGTGGGTGCAGCTTTCTGTGACCACACAGTGCTCTGAACCTCACACATGGTACGGATGGGACACAGCGTTACTGGGGACAGTGCTGGACATACACAGATGTCCTCTACTTGGCCAAAGGCTGGACAGCTTACTGGAAAGTGAGTGGCTCTGAGCAGAGATCGGGGCCCCACTGCTCCTCTCACCCCTACAGCCTCGGGGGGGCACCATGCCTTAAAACATGCCCCACTCCAGAGCTCCTGGCTTCTGCCCATCCAATGATGGGCTTTGGGCAGGTTGTTCACAACTGTCTCACCTTCTCCATCAGGGAAGAGGGAGCCTCTGCAGCGCTCTGCTCTGCAGCTTCCCCCAGATGCCCTTCTCTACAAGGCCTTCGGGACCACGCTTTTTTTATTCATTATTTACTTTCTGGGGTCACCTCCCAGGCCACCCTACTTCCTATCCTACTCCCCTACTCTCTTTCTCCATCACACTCCTCACAGCGTAAACTGTTGGGCACTTTGCCCACCTCCTCTGCATGCTGCCCGTGCCTGCCCGTGTGTTCCGTGTGCTCCGCTCACCCCACGTCCTGGCCCAGGGCAGGGTCAGGGCGCCAGAACTGCCCACTACAGTGGTGAATGAGTGCTGAGCAGTGAATGACTGAAGGCCGAATCCCACTGCCTTCCCTGTCCTCCTCCTGCCCAGCAGGATCATGCCACTCCTCGGCTGGAGTGGCCGAGGTCGCCATGACCCAGGATGATCATCAGGTATCCATCCCACCTGTTCCCTGTGTGAAGGGAGACCTCGGCTGAGAGTCAGAGTGTCCTCCCAAGCACCTGCTCTGTCCTGTCTCTATATCAGCGTGCAAGTGAGACAGGGGTCGCTGTCTTAAAAGTGATGTTTTCTGGCACAGCCATTGTGGAATACGCTCACTGTTTCCTGAAACAGTAAAAAATACCAAATTTGACTGGTTTAAAAAAAGAAAAAAGCAAAAAAAGAGAACTATTGTCTGACTCAGCAGTTCCACTTCTTGGTATATATGACAAAAAACCGGGAAAGGGTCTCAAGGAAATATTTGCACATGCTGGCAGGAGCATTATTCACGACAGCCAAAAGGTGGAAGTGACTCAGGTGACACCCATTGGTCCCTCCGTGCCGCAGAACATGATTCAAACTTTAAGGGAAGGAAACTCTGACACGGCCACAGCAAAGAGATTACGTGATTCTACCCACATGAGGCCCTGTGTGTGTCAGATTCAGAGAAAGACTGTGGAATGGTGGTGCCGGGCAGGGCGGAGTACGGGGTAGGGGAGTGAGTGTTTCATGGGGACAGGGTTTCAGTTTCGGATGAAGGAAAAGTTCTGGTGATGGACGGTGGCCATGCGTGGAACTGTGTAAATGTACTTAATGTGACTGAACTGTGCACTTAAATAGGATTAAGATGGTAAATGTTATGTATATTTTAACACAGTAGAAAGTATATATATATATAATTATTTTTTTTTTTTTTGTAGAGTCAGTCTCACTTTATCGCCCTTGGCAGAGTGCCATAGCGTCACACAGCTCACAGCAACCTCCAACTCCTGGGCTTAGGCGATTCTCTTACCTCAGCCTCCTGAGTAGCTGGGACTACAGGCGCCCGCCACAACGCCCAGCTACTCTTCTGTTTTGCAGTTCAGCCGAGGCCGGGTTTGAACTTGCCACCTTCGGTATATAGGGCCAGCACCCTACTTGATGAGCCCACAGGCACCGCCCGAAAGTATAATATTTTTACAGCCAGAAATTAATGATTTTAAAAGGAAAAAATATGTGTATTTGGTGGGAATTCCTACTCTGTATGCAAGGGCCACATTTTCTAGCTATTGCTTCCAAACAGGGCCGGGTGGCCTCATAGCCTTCATCTAGGGAAGATGTTCTCTTCACTGCTGTGAAGGCCACAGGCAGAGAAAACTAATGGCCCTGGTACCCTGTTCCCTCCTGGGAACTGACGGCCTATGGTTTTTGGTTTCTCAGGACACTCGGGCAGCCGTGGGCCCCTTCGACCCCTCCTGTCTGCTACCCACCTGCCAGGACTACTGGACCTACACAGGCTCCCTCACCACTCCCCCGCTGGCCGAATCTGTGACTTGGATCATACAAAAGCAGCCCATCGAAGTGGCACCGAGCCAGGTAACCGGAGAGCAGGGCTTGGTGGGGGATGTTCCTCTCATCTGGCGTCTTCACTGACATACTTGGACAGCAGCACGGAGTTTTATTCTTTGGTGCATTTCAGATGCTCCTGCACAAGAAGGATTTTTCAGTTGAAACAGGAGTTTGTTACGCCGGGCGCAGTGGCTCAGCCTGTAATCCCAGCACTTTGGGAGGTCAAGGAGGGTGGATTCCCTGAGCTTAGGAGTTCAAGACCAGCCTGAGCGAGAGTGAGACCCCCATCTCTAAAAAAGATAGCTGGGCATTGTGGGGGGCACTTGTAGTCCCAGCTACTCAGGAGGCTGAGGCAAGAGAATCGCTTGAGCCCAAGAGTTTGAGGTTGCTGTGAGCTAGGACATCATGGCACTCTACCCCAGGATGACAGAGTGTGACTCTGTCTCAAAAATAAAATAATAAAGAAAAAAATAGGAGCGGATTCTGGGGACCCCCGTGTGGGAGACAGAGAAGTGGCAGCGCCACGTCTTCTCTTGGGCTGATGTGCCCAGGAAGCGCCCATGAGGTGGACATTATCTCAATCCTGGATTTAAACATGTGAGTCATCCTCATGGAGTTCATAAGTTTATTTTGAGAACAAGTGAGATGACACAGAAAAAAACAGCCTCTTAGTTCTTTGAGTGAAAAGTAGATTCAAATGTTACTTTCACATGTGTACTATATATCCCAGTATGTGGCAAATAGCTCCAAACTACAGGGGCTTAAGAAAGCGATACTCGATTCTTCTTCCTGAAAAGCCCCTGTGGGTGAGGAGCTGGGTGGTTTCTGACTTCAGATCTTTCATAGAGCCATGGTCACACATCAGCCAGGCGCTGCAGTTATCTGAGAGCCTGACTGGGCACGGAGGATTCATTCCCAGCGTCGGCCCTCCCGAGCGGCCAGCGGGTCAGTGCTGGCCGGCAGCTGGGGCCTCCGTTCCTCTCTGTATGAGCCTCTCCGTGAGCAGCCACCTTGGTCTGCATACAGCATGGAGCCTGGCCTCCCTGTATGCAGACCAAGGTGGCAGCTACAATGCTTTTATGACCTGGCCTTGGCAGTCACCCTGTCCTCCCCTCCATATTTACTGGTCACACAGAGCTGTCTGATTCAGTTTGGGAGAGGACTATTCAGGCACAGGGGACGCCCGCCCAGGCCGGGTCACTCCACACCTGCCCCAGGTTCACGCCGGCTGCCCTCTCTTCCAGCTCTCAGCATTTCGCAGGCTCCTGTTTTCTGCAGTTGGTGAAAAAGAGAAAATGATGGTGAACAACTACCGTCCTCTGCAACCCCTGCTGACCCGGAAGGTCCGTGCGTCCTTCCCAGCCGCTACGGGAGGTCCACATGAATAGGTAGGACTGGCTTAGAGAAGAGGAAACGTTTCCCAGTTTCACAGCCTGACAGCATGTGACTTTTGAAATTAAAAGGTGATTGTCATTTTAGTCAATGTACTTTCCAGTTGCAAGTAAAAGAAGTCACTTCAAAGAAACTTCATAATACTGGGATGCAGGGGTGTGCCACAGGCCTCCAGCAGGGGCATGGCAGCTTTGGGGACAAGCCGCCACTAACCGAGGTCATCACGCTCGGCCCCAGCTCCACTTTCTTCTGTCCACACAGGTGTCCTGTGTCCCTCCATGCCTGCAGCCACCCCACAGTCCCCGGGCAGCACTGGCATCCTCTGTCCACATTCCAAAACCCAAGGTGCATCAGTGTCCCAGGGCCGCTGAAGCAAGTTCTACAAATTCAGTGGCTTAAAACAACAGACACTGGCTCTCTCATAGTTCAGGAAACCAGAGCCGAAATCTGCTCTAGGGTCAGCAGGCTGGCTCCCCACGGGTTCTGGGGGAGGGTCTTTGTCCCTGCCTTTCTAGCTTCTGAAGACATTGGCCCAACCTGGATAATCTAGGGGTTCTCCCCATCTCAGGACCCTCAGCTTCATCACACCTGGAAAGTCCATTTGCCATGCGAGGTCACATAGCCACAGGTGCTAGGATTAGGATGTGGACATCCTACAGACCTCTAACTGTGAGTGCCCTGGCAATAGGAAAGGGGGTGTGTGAGGTGAGAGGGCCTTAGGGTGTCCCAGCCCCACTCAGTACCTTTGCTTCTCAGGCCATCCATGCCCTTGAACTTGGTTCAGAGCTTGGCCTCACTGCAGTGAGGAAGGTCAAGAGGTCATCTGCTGACTCAGACCCCTTGACAACCTACATTGGAAACTCCACCCAGCGTCATTCATGCCATCAGCTGAGGAGGAGGGAAACATTGCTTTTGCTGGGATCACTACCTCTCTTACCACGCTGACTCTCAGTTCTTGGACCTTGCCCTGATTTTTATGCCTTTGGCTTCCACAGTGAGCATCTCTATGAAGGTCACCTCAGGCACCCTCTGGCTTGGATGGCTTGTCCTGTTCTGAAGGACAGAGCCCCAGGCTCTGCACCCTCCTAGCCCATTTCCCTCCCTGAAGGTGTCTTAAGCCCCTTGGGGCATCCAGTGAATCTGCCTCCTCATGGTATATCTCCAGGGCTGTCTATCACTGAAACTGGAATACAACAGGCATCCAATAAATGCATACATTTTGCATATAAAAAAATGACATGAGTGAGTACATAGACAATCCACAGACAAGTTACTGAAATAAGTGAATTTAGTAAGGCCAATATAAGACTGATAGACAGAAGTCAGTTGTGGCAGGCGCTGTGGCTCACACCTGTGATCCCAGCATTCTGGGAGGCTGAGGCAAAAGGATCACGTGAGCTCATGAGTTCAAGATCAACCTGAGCAAGAGTGAGACCCCCATCTCTACTAAAATAGAAAAATCTGGCGATAGCTCAATGATTAGAGCGCTGGCCACATTTACCTAGACAGGTGGATTTGAACCCATCCTGAGCCAGCTAAACAATAATGACAACTGCAACAAAAAAATAGCCAGGTGTTGTGGTGGGCACTTGTTGTCCCAGCTATTTGGGAGGCTGAGACAAGAGAATCACTTAAACCCAAGAGTTTGAGGTTGCAGTGAGCTGTGATGCTACAGCACTCTACCAAGGTCAACATAGCAAAACTCTGTCTCTAAAAAAAAAAGGAAAGTTTAGCATAGGGTGGCACTTGTAGCTCAGTGGGTAGGGTGCCAGCCACATACATGGAGGCTGGCGGATTCAAACACGGCCCGGGCCTGCTAAAACAACAATGACAACTGCAACAAAAAATAGTCAGGCATTATGGCGGGCACCTGTAGTCCCAGCTACTTGGGAGGCTGAGGCAAGAGAATCTCTTAAGTCTAAGCATTTGAGGTTGCTGTTAGCTAGAATACTACAGCACTCTACCCAGGGTGACAGTTTGAGACTTTGTCTCAAAAAAAAAAAAAAAAAAAGAAGAAGACGAAGAAGAAAGAAAGAAACATTTAGCCTAACATGAGGGCAGGCACCTGTAGTCCCAGCTACTCAGGAGACAAAGGAGGCTGAGGCAGGATGATCACTCCAGAGTCTGAGGTTGCTGCGAGCTGTGGCACCACAGTACTCTAGTTCAGTGACAAAGCAAGACTCGGTCTCAAAAGCAAAAAATACATTGATTTAATTAAGCAAAACAAGTTCTGTGAAATCGTCCTGGCTTTTAATAGGAAAACCAAAGCTCACTTGAGAAGATGTGGTGTTTGCTGGTGACCCTCCTGGGCCGAGGGACAAGCAGCGTTTTGCTGCTGCACATGCTGACCTGTTCAACCAGTAAAGGGGAAACCACAGCATCAGAGCAGCGGGAGAAAAGCCCTGAGCTTTCAAACGCAGCCCGACTCTCATTCCTCCGCCCGAGGTGGGCGCGGCAGCCATGGAGTGATGGAAATCACCTCCCGGCAGGCACCTGCCCAGACCCTGGGGCCCTGTGACACAGAAGGAATATGGCATCTGGCAGTGGGGTCCCCAAGTGCAGAGTGTAGAAGGGGGCAGAGCAGCCCCACAGCTGTTCTCCACATGACATCCATTTCCATGGGGACGTCGGGACAGAGGGGCCTCGTGGGCCCTGGAGGGAAGAAGGATGTCAGTGTCCTGGGCTCCGCCGACTACACCGCTCAGTCATGTCCACCAGGAGTAACAAGTGGAGCTGCGAGTGACCGGCCGTCCTCCTATTAATGTGGGGGCGTCCTCTGAGTGCACACAGGTCTTTGTCTCCAGAAAAAATGTAGTCAGTTATTTTGAAAAAGAGTTGTTAACCCTGAGACCACGATGCTCACGGGAAGTGGACCCAGCCTGGACACCTTGCTATGAAACCGCAAACACTCCAAGAGGAAAAGACCTCAAAGCAATAGTACAAAAAACAAACAGAAAGAGTCCCCCACCCTGAACGGCCACCAGGCGGGTGCTCAAGGCCTGTGGACCTTTGGGGTCGGGCTCTCATTGTGTCCTGGCTGCAGCTGACAATTGTATTGTAGGATTCCTGGCCCAGCTTTTAAGGTTCCCAGCTTCCTCCCTTTGCTTTTATGTTATTTTCTCGATGTCTAAAGATTTAGGTGTGGGACAACTGTTCCTGTCTCTGGCAGGCGGCCACTCCTCCTCCTGCCCTCCGGCACATCCTCCCCCACACCAGAGAACCAAGCCTGTTCTCAGCAGGCCACTTGTGACTCAGTGCCCTCGGCGCTGCCCCTAAGGACAAAGTCCACAATTCACACTCGTCCCCGTTCCCTAGCTGTGCTTCCACGGCGCAGACTGCTTGCCACCCCAGGGCTTGTGGGGTCCCCGTGCTCGCTCCATCCACCTGCCTGGAGTCAGTCCCGACACTCCCAGCACTGTGTCTGGGGGCCTCCTCCTTAGGGACTGGTACCTTCTGCGAAAAGATGGGCTGTCCTTTCACTGCTGTGTCCCCAGCTTAGTGCCCATCAACCCCCTCTTGGTGAAGGGCTTCTCTCCCCACCCCATAGCAAAGCCAGACTCGGGTCACCCTCAGATCTTCCGTACCCCTCACTTCCAGAAGCCAAGGCATCAGCAGGCCGTCTCGGTGGCCACGCCAAACTATCGCATGTCTGGAACCGCTCCAGTTCTCTGGTGCCTCCATTCCCAGCCTTTCCTCCTGTTCCCGCCGAAACCATTCTTAACAGTGGATCTTTTTCGAGAAACATACCACTGGCCAATTTGCTTCCCTGTTCAAATGAGGCTTCTCGAGATACTTGGGACTAAACATGAGCTTTGCCGTGAGGTGGGCAACCCTCCTTCCCATGTGAACTGAATGTGCGTGTCACTCCTCACATACTCAGCAACCACCCAGCCACCTGCCTCCCATGTCCCCTGCCCCGTCGTTCTGGGCACGTGGCACTGAGCATGGCCCTCCCATGTGTTTGCCCATCTCCTCTCTGGGGTGCACAACCCTGAGGGTAGGGTCCTTACTCACTCTTCTCCCCATTCCCAGAATTAGTGCATGCTCAGCTGTCCTCCACTCGGGGGGCTCAGGCACAACTGGACATCCTCACGTCACGTGCACTGTCACCACGAGCCCTCAGGTGCCTGCCACCCCCAGCCCAGCTCACCAGGTCATACCCAGACTGGCTTACAATGCTGAGGCCATGCAGTGGAGATGGCCTGGCTGCCACATCTCTGGAAATGTTAAAATGTATGTCAACAGGAAAAAAAGAGCTTCTGTTTCTGCCACACTGAAGATATGTTCACTGTCAACAGCACTAAAGATTGGGCCGTGTGCTTTTCAAGGTTGTGATTAGTCTCTTCATCAGAATTTCCTGCGTCAGCTCGGGAATCTTTTTTAATAGTACTAAAATGTTCCTGAACTTGGGGAGTCATCTTTAAATAAAGTAAAATGTGCTGATCTTTTTCACTGAATTCTGGTAATTCAGAGAGGGCTGCCTATGCTGCTGTAAGTTCTTGGACACAAATCAGAGGTGTGGACCCCAAACAACAGGCATCCTGCACAGGTGGGCCTCACCTGTCCTGTATTTCCATGACATAACCCTTTGCTTCATTCATAACTAAACGCGACTTCACTCCGGCTCATCACCAACAGCTGTTTACAGAGCACTCCCTCCCGCCCACTCAGGAGGAGTGCAAGGACAGTGAGACACATCAGTGAGCAGGACAAGACAGATTCAGGCGTGGTCCTGGTGGGGGTTATGTCCGTGTGGGGGACGGCAGAGATCCTGCAGAGGTAATGAGCAAGTGTAGAATACGCCAGACGTGGCCAGTGGAGACATTCACACCCGAGCAGGTCTGGTCCTGCCCTCCCTGGAAGGCCGGTTTCTGGAGGTCATGATCACACTGGTAGCAGCATGGGGTAGGAGTCTTCCTCGTGGGCTCCTACAACCAACCGGGCTTGCTGTCTCTGGCTGAATGGAGTCCCTCAGCCAGCGGCAGAGACAGGGTCTGAACTCGGGACCACCAGACTCAAGGCCTGCACTCTTTTTATGTTCTTGACGTTCAATTCACAAAACATAAATTAACTGCTGGCCATTTAAAAGTGTACAATTCAGCAGCATATCAGGCAACTAGCCCCACTGTCTACTTCCAAAACATTTTCATTCTCCCAAAGAGAAACCCCAGCCCTGGCAGCCGCGAAGCCACTGTCCATCCAGGTTGATCTGCCCACACTGGACGCATGAGGAGTCGTGGAACCACACAGCACGTGGCCTCTCATGTCTGGTTCCTGTCGCTCAGCGTGGCGGATTCCAGCTCCCTCCGTGCTGTAGCCATTGTTGGCCCTTTATCATGCCCCCTGTGTGGCTCAACTGCAGTCTGCTGGCACCGGCATCTGCTCATCGCTGGTCCTGTTCACGCCGGGTTGATGCCGCAGCACCTTTGATGGCAGAGCGCCATTCTGACAGCAGCAGTGCTCTGGACCCCAAACAACAGGCATCCTGCACAGGTGGGCCTCACCTGTCCTGTATCTCCTTGACATAACCCTTTGCTTCATTCATAACCCATTTGCTTCACACAGGGGCTACAGGGCAAGGCTACAGGACTACAGGGAGACAAAGCTGGGAAGTGGGGCACAGCCCCCCCACAGTGGCCTGCCAACCTTCAGCCCAGTGCCTAAAACACATTCCAACGTATCTTACCTAGATGAACCCAAGCAGAAAACCCCACCCTGTAATCTCTACTTCTGTCGCTCAGCAATTCCAGGGCTTTGCCTTTACCTGCAGTTATGGATACCGTTTGCCATCCCCCATGGGGACGTCGGAAGCCTGGGCGAGCTTGTTGAGTGTGTGCACAGGAGCTGCAGGTTTCTGTGAAGGAAAGGCAGGGCTCTGTGCTCTCCACACGGATGGCGGACGATTCCAGTGAGGAGGCAACAAAGGTTGCAAGGAGCCACCAGGAGCAGCAGAAATAAAGTTCTCTCTTGAAGAGAAGTATCAATGTGCGTGGTAACTTGGTGCCTGGGAAAGGCACAGTCTGCGTGGCTGTGGCACGGTGCTGTGACTACAGGCTAGCCCTGGGCCTGTGGCCATGCTTGGCCACTTACTCAACTGCATTATTTCTCCAGCCATAAATAGGGACTACCTATGGCTATTGTTGCAAAAATTGAATGGCATCCATAAGAATTCTCCAGGCCTGGCCAAGGACCCATGCTCATAGCCCAGTTGCCCAACACATACCTGCTTGGAAACAGGAGGGAACATTGCTAAGGCAGCCCCGCCTTCCAGGGCACAAAGACAGGAAAAAAAACTCCTGAGCACAATAAAAGCATAGCTTTCAAAAACAAATCTCCCGGCTCGGCACCTGTGGCTCAGCGGGCTAAGGCGCCAGCCACGTACACCTGAGCTGGCGGGTTCGAATCCAGCCTGGGCCTGCCAAACAACAATGACGGCTGCAACCAAAAAATGGCCGGGCATTGTGGTGGGCGCCTGTGGTCCCAGCTACTTGGGAGGCAGAGGCAGGAGACTCGCTTGAGCCCAGGAATTGGAGGTTGCTGTGAGCTGTAATGCCACGGC
>CAUYON010121222.1:0-20719 GCA_963573935.1 Arctocebus calabarensis
CGTAATATGGTTTTCTTTTAGCATCATTGAATAAGTGCTTCTGACCTGATGCTGTTCTACCTTTGCCTATTACTAAATACACTAATCAGATTTATGTTTTCCAGAAATGTCATCAAGCCACACGCAATAAAGATGGTTCCAATCCATGAACCCCTGTATCACTCTCCTCTGGAGAAACCCCAACTGCCCCCTTCTATCATCGCCCAATTCAGCAGGAAGCAGTTAGATTGAGTCTTCACCCCTTTTCCCTAACAGCAGTTGGAGTTTCTACTTAGAAACTACTTGCTATCTTTCCAGTAAGTTTTATGTATATAATAATGACTCATGCATTTTTCAATTATAAAATCAATCTCAAAAGAAAATACAAGAAAAGAAGATTTACCAAGGGCTTAGATCATTTTCAGATACCCTGAGCATAAAGTAATTTTAAAGTATAATGTAATATGAAAATATTATAAGATATATACATATAAGATGTATGAAAGATATATATATATACATATGTACACACACACACACACATATATATGAATTAATGTGTAATGGGTCATCATGGTTCCCTTGGGAAACAAAAAATGTTTGATGGATATAAGATTCTGGACACTACTTAGTTTCATTGCCCCTGAGTAAATGGAAATTCCTTAAAGAGAGGCTCAGACACAAGCCTCACATATCAATGTTCTTTGTTTAATTCAGTGGCATCCTCTGATTTCCTGAAAGAGATGCATGGAGAAGAGAAAGGACGTAAAGATTAGTCATCTTTGAAGGGTTATTTAAATTACATCCATTCTGGGGAAAAAAGAAGAGGATGGAAACTTTTCCCAGAAAAGGGGCAACTTACTGGAAAGATAGCAATAACATTTTGCCACCACAATTACTGGCATATAACCCTGGAAATACCTCTCATGACATCTGGTGTGCTAGTCTCTACACTTTCTCTCACTGTCTGTACTCTTACTAGTGTTAATTTTTTGAGCAATAGTCATAGATAAATGTCAAAAGGTATTTGTGTGTCCAAAGTAGATATATTAGGGACTCTTATAGGCAGAAGCCTGATAAATGAAAATTGTCCTAAGTCTCTCATTCCCCATTCTTCTACGGAGATGTGTGCTTGAATTTATCAACTGGCAAATAAGTTCAATTTTCCACCGCTTTACAAATAGATAGGGAAAGTGGATGTAGGCAGGTGTCACTTGGACACATTGGAAGCCTCAGAACCAGGCAGTAGAGGCCATAGCCTATTTTCTGGCATCACTTGCCAGGGTGAGGGGCACATTCGTGTTACCACAAGTTCCAACCCAAGGCTTATCAATCCTCTCTGCCAGAAGACCTACTGAGGGAGCATTTGCAGACCCATCCATCAGACACATAGGCTTACTCTCCTTAGAAATAATTAAAAAAAAAAAAAAGGTTGGACACAACCTTCTATATTATAAATCAAAATGCAATTACCCTAAAATCTTTATTCTGAAATTTGTGTATGTTAAATAAAATAGAGAATTACTATTAGTTTGGTCAGCTACACAAATGACACTATCATATAGAAAAATGTCCATTGTTTTAGTGATCTACACTGAAATATTTAGGAAGAATCATCATGATGTTTATAATTATGTGAAAATACTTCAGTAAAAAATTAGATAAGGTGGCAACTGTAAATAGATAATTGTTTAGCTAGGGAAGCAATCTCTGGATCCTCGTTCTATGATTCTCTTTACGCTCTATATTCAAATATATCACAAAATGGATTCTAAATTAATACCCATTCCTATGAAATTGTTGTGCACCTTCAAAAAACTAAGTCAGTGGAGAGAAAAATCTCTGTGGTGCCGAGAATATTTCTTATCTCAGTATCCTAGTAGAACTTCTACTAATGTGTCGCTTCTTGAATTATAGGAAGATTCGTTTTTCATTCCAGATAGCTGGAATGTATCCCCTCCAATATGACATTTTACACTTTTTCTCATGTCTGTCTTGATCATTCATCATTCGTGTGCATTTGTGATAAGAGTTGTAAATGTAGTACTGTATATTTGAGGGGGACGAGTCACATGAGACACTAGAAATGTTCCATATTCACTGATACGATTGTGTTGCAATTAGTGTAGAAAAATACAGGAATTTTTATTGTCTCAAGCATTGTGGGAAGAACAAAAAAAGGGCTAGATGTTGCCTTAAATCGTAAGAACCTTATAATATGTTTGGAAAAACAAAGAAAATGAAGATAAGCATGTACATAAAACTTTTGCTAATGTACCAGATAGACCCACACTTTCTAAATGTTTCAAATAGATATTATGTTTAAGCAACTTTTTAACTATCATAGAACGGTATCATAATACTTACACAGAGTTGGCTTTTGGCATATATTCTTAGAATTATTTATGTTAACATTTCCGATAGTATATGGAAAAAGAAAACTTCAGGCAATTATTCAAGGAGTTCTTAGTTATTCAACTTAAGTTGAACATAAAAAAATGCCATCATTATAGGAAAACACATGCACAAAAAATTCATAGATTCCAGCAAAATCTTTGAAGATAAATAACAATGTTCCTTGAATGAGAAAAGTCATTTTCCTATTTTTAAACTTTACTTTCATTGTAAGCCAAATTGAGGTAATTCACACTCAGCAGCCAGAATCAAAAGATACTTTAAAAACCCTCATTTGAAAAAATCAATTAGTGTCTTGAATTCTTCACAAGCAAATTCAATAAAATACATAGTAATCCATTGTAAAATAAAGATTTCAAAACTAAAGATTCCACTTGGCCAGCATTTTTGTGTAATGACTCTAAATATGTAAGAGTATCTTCAAATCAATTTTTCTCTCTTTCAGCTCTTTGTATTCTCAATACAAAGTGACTTCTTTTACTTTTTAAGATTTAGTGTATCAGCCACAGCCTGCTCCATTACACAGAGATGCCTGGTTACTTGAAAGGCTTTGATACATCTGTGCTATTCCCTGTGCGCTGACATATGTCTACTTGCAGCAGAGAGAAGAAACTTCAAGGCTGAGCTCCACTCATTTTGGTAATTGGTATTCCAGCCCGCTAGTCCACACAGATTATTGTCAGAGTGATAGGCAGCTAACATTAATGTCAAATTAACATAAACTATAAGGATGACAGTATGCTAGAATTTGCATAATTTTCATCAAAATCTAAAGGCTTTTGAAATTGATTCTCAAGGACTAATAACTACATATTAGTTTACTTTCTATAACATCTTTGGGATGTTATTTAAAATGTCACATTCTAATTTTAAATCAGTGATCTGCAACATAAGATAATAGACAATATATGAATTAAAAACACAAATAAAATAATTTATGGGGAAGTATGAACCCCCAAAGTTATTAATTAGCCTAGAAAAAGGGGCACCATTTATTCTATTTCATTTTTACATAATGCTACTCAAATTCAATCCCTTCTTAATTTTATTCTAGAATTGGTGTGTACCTTCTCAGGTACCTTATTGTAGTCTATTCAAAGAGTCAAAATAGAATGTTAATGGCTCTATTACAAAGTCTTCAAACAATCTGTCATATTTATTTCATTTCCAAAGAAAAAATTTGTCACGAAGGTCAAAAGTGTTCATATTTTTTAATCTTTGTTCTATTCTGTTCTGTTGAAACCCAAAAACACATGGAGAAGGCATATGGTGTATAAGCGTAGACTTTGCTCATTCCTGGCCTCTTTGGTTTTGGAGTTATTCCTCTAAACGGATGATAATTTATCAGCTGTGAGGTTGCAATGTGAGCTTCTCAAAGCATAAAAATTTATTTCTCCTTCTGTGTCCTGCTAGCTTGGATTCTAGAATTCTTAAAAATCTTTCATTTGGTATATGTTTTGCAAACGCAGTCTTAAGGTTGTCAGACTACCTACTACTACTCAAAGCACCACTATATGTAAACACAAAACAGAAACTCATTTGTGAACTTGCCCCCTTTCCTTTCTTCCAACTAAACCCTGGAAACCCAATAATAGTTACTCAAAATGGGGAGGAAATTTTTGTATTACATAGACTCTGTGGAGCACTATTAACACATTATTACAAATATGTGTTTAAGACAGCATCAATTGAACATATATGCAATGCGACTATCTAAAGAGATTTTGGCTTTTTCTGACCTACTGGAAGAAGGTTTAACATAACAACAGTATTAATAAAGCATAAATTATAGACATACATGGAATTATGCTAAATGCAAATCAGTGAGTGTGAATATCAGGATATAAAGTAGAGAAATTTATGTACTTATTGATTTATTTATTTAGAAATGGGGTCTTACTCTGTCACTCAGGCTAGTGTGCAGTGGCACAGTTATAACTCAGGATGGCCTCAAAATCCTGGGTACAAGTGATCCTCCCACCTTGGCTTCCCAAAGAGCTGGGATTACAGGTATAAGCCATTCTGTCTAAACTCAGAATAATTTAATTCATGTACAGATATTTGACAAAGGTTAAGGAACCAGGTCAGGGGAGGTGTCCTCTACCTAACTTAATCAAGGAAAAAGGGAAATATGAACATATATAATATGAATTAGTAAGCTAATGTTCATAAAATAGCAAATATAAGAATCATAGGAAAAGGATTTACCTTAATATTTACAGATAAATGTGAAAACCTGTTCAAGACAGATCATTTCTAGAAAAATACAATTTAATGAAACTGACTCCCAAAGAAAATAAAATCTGTATATAACAATTTCCATAGAGAATATTACTCTTAAACAGTGATATAATAACAAAAACTAAATCAAAAAGCAATCAAAGTCAGAGGAGTTCAGTGAGTTTTGTGGGGGGCAATTTTTAAAAATTTCTATAAACAGTTATCTGCAATGCTATGTAAATATTTCAGAGCACATAAAAAATGAGTGCTTCCAAGTCCATATTATTAATTGAGTATATATTAAAATGTAAACATCATTTTACAGAAAATAAAATCACAGCACTCTTACTTATGAATATTTATCTAAAATTCGTAAATAAACATATTTTAGCCACTTATTTAAAAAAATAAATGTAGCATGTCCTAGTAGGATTTATTTTAAGAATTCAAAAATATTTCAATATCGGCTCGGGCACCTGTGGCTCAAGCAGCTAACGCGCCAGCCACATACACCTGAGCTGGAGGATTCAAATCCAGCCTGGGTCCGCCAAACAATGACAGCTGCAACCAAAAAATAGCCAAGTGTGGCGGTGGCCTGTACTCCCAGCTACTTGGGAGGCGGAGGCAGGAGAATCCCTTGAGCCCAGGAGCTGGAGGTTGCTGTGAGCTGTGGTACCCTGCACTCTATCCAGGGAGAAAGCTTGAGGCTCTGTCTCAAAAAAAAAAAAAAAATTCAATACTGATAAATTATCTTATAAAACGTATCAAACCAGTACTCATAGAAAATTATCAGAGAAATTCTTCATTAGCAATAAAAATCTGGCCAAATTGAACAATAATTTTTGAAAGCAAAAACTCCAGGAAATAAGGAAAAAGTGCATATTTTCTTAAGATGATAAATAGATATAGGACAAGTTCAGTTCTCCTTTTGAAAGACTAGACCAGGGGTAGGGAATCTTTTCACATTGGAAAACTCCATTAATTTAGCTGTAATTAAGTAAGACCACTTTCTAGAAACTTTAATTAGATATTTAAAGTGTACTTAAAAATACACTTTATTTAATAAAAAGCTAACGAGTATGTACTTAGCAACTTAAAAAATTGGCTCAGCGCCTGTGGCTCAATGGGCTAAGGCGCCAGTCACATACACCTGAGCTGGCAGGTTCGAATCCAGCCTGGGCCTGCCAAACAGCAATGACGGCTGCAACCAAAAAATGGCCAGGCGTTGTGGCGGGTGCCTGTAGTCCCAGCTACTTGGGAGGCAGAGGCAAGAGACTCGCTTGAGCCCAGGAATTAGAGGTTGCTGTGAGCTATAATGCTACAGCACTCTATCCAGGGTGACAGCTTGAGACTCTGCCTCAAAAAAAAAAAAAAAAAAAAAACTATTTGTTATTTTTAAGTTGAGTAATTTTTTAATGACTTTGTTATGTCTGCTTTTTATTGGAAAACATTAGAATATTTGGTTGTAGCACAGAGTTTCACAGTTTCATTTGATCCTCTAGATGAGCATCAATACTCTGTAACCTTGATTTGGGTTAGGTAGGAGATTATAGATTCATAGCAAGAAAGCATTTTTCAGGATGTTACCAAAGATGTGGATACTTTACTGCATTTTTCCATATTCCAACTGAATTTTTCTTAGTATCACATAATGATTTTAAAATGTCATTTACCTAGAGATAAACCAATTCCATCTGCAATTATTTAGATATGTTGATAATGTCATCAAGGTGAGGCTGAAATACTAATTTCAGTGTGATGTAAGGATTCTCAAAGTCAGTGAACATTTCATTGTACTTTCCAGGTCTATAACAGATGCATAATCCTCAAATGATTACCATATATAATTCTGCTCATTAAGGACGTTTGTTCCCTGGGAAATTGTCCATCTGCAATTTCATTTTGAAGAAGTGTTTTGAAAAAAGATAACACTTTTTGAAATTCTTGGCCTTTCTGCCACATATTATATACATATTTAGTTTTCCTTGCAAGAAATATACAAGCCATTTTTATTTGACACAATATTACACAGAAATGCTACATTCCTATAGAAATCTTCTTTCAATAAATCACATTGCTGATTTCATTCTTTATAAAATTTAACTATCAGTTTTTGCAGAGATAAAATTTTGGTTAACACCTGTCTCTGGGATACCCAACACAATTTAGAATGATATAGAAAATCGACACTGAATACCTCATCAGTTAATTTTATAATGCTATGAAATTGAAAGTACTGTGTCACATTTACATTGACAATGTAAATATAGTTAACAATACTTGTTACTTATTGCAGTGTCACTTAAAATAGTAGCTTCAGCACAGAGATTTTGCTGATGCAAGATAAATGAAAAGAAATTGAGCATCTGAATCTTTTAAAACTTTCTTTTAATCTGTGTGATAAGCCCTTCATGCTTTCCTGTCACGGAAAGTGCACCATCTATACATATACCCACTAACTTTACCAGATTCAGCCCAATTTCAGTTATTTTGAAAGTTTTTGAAAATATTCCCCATGTTGTTCACAAGAGTGCACAAAATTAGCAACCCTTTGTAGGATAGAAACTGTTTTGTAATAACCCAAATGAAGCATAAAACCTGTGCTAAGTCGATAGTATCAGCTGATTTATCCAAAGCAATAGAATAGCATATGCTTTCTTTTTGAAGTACTGCATGAAGTTGTTCTGTTAAGTTGAATGCTAATGTTTGCTGCCAATCAGTTATCGTTCTTCTTCAAAGAGGCAGCTGCTTGTATATTGAAACATTATCAGGGGTCTAAGCATTCTACAATTCCAACAATGCATTCATTTACAATTTCTCCAACACAAGATGATTTCCTTTTTTTTCCCAGAGTAGATAAGCTATTTTATAAGTTTCATCAGTTGTATTATTCCTAGATCTCTTTTCTCCTTGAAAAAGTTGTCATTACTGTTGCTTTTCATCTTTTAATTCCTGCAATGCAACCTTTCACACCTCTCCCTCTAACATAAAATATTTATGGCCCTTATGAGGATTATAATGTTGATGATCATTGAATTTCTTTAATGCTAATATTGCAGTATCAAAAAAGCAAGCAAATCATCCTATATTTAGCAAAAACAAGTTAATATTTTAATTCCCAATCATTAAAAAATCTATTTCCTTCTCCTAGGATCTCTGGATCTTCTTTGACATGATGGGCTATTCAGCAGGCAGAATTACAAAATACTGTTGAGCTGTGCAACTATTCAAAAATTCCACTTCAAACAGAAGCACAGTGTACCACTGTCAAGAGCTGATAACAGACTAATGTACTTGACACCCATAAACTTTCACCAATCAGCCTCAGACAGTAGTGGAAGCAGTCAGGTGGGGCAAGTTAGAACTAAATCATAAGCATAGCAGCCATCAATTTAGGTCTTCTGGCTTACTAATGTTCTAATTGGGCTAGTCAATCTGGAAGGTGAAATTTATACTTGATATTTTAAATACATTCATTTAACAAAATAAAATATAAAAGATGAAAAATATGTTAATAAAAATAAAAGGATTTGTTTTGTAAATTCTGGTTCAGTCAAAAGGCTGTACTTAAGAACCTAGAAGACCACACAAGACCTTGAGGCTGCACATTCCCTACCCTGTCATAAAGTTTGTACTTGAGTTCTAATCAAGACAATGAAAAAGAAAGCAAGTAAATTGTAAGAGCTACAAAACATGGACTACATAGGGAAAATAGAATTCTCTCTTTGTAGGTAATAATACTATATACGTTTAGCATTTTATATCTGTAAAACATTAGAATTTTATAGCATTTTATATCTGTAAAACATTAGAATAAACTGAAATCCACAATAAACTAAATCAGTAAGATTTTAGTAATCAAATTTATAAACATAAAAAACAGCACTTCTTGTAGAGCCATTTATAATTTAGAGTGTCTATGTGAAAGAACTTATTTACAATAACAACAAAATTTAAATATACTTAGGAATTATATTAAACAGGAAATACAATTTATATAAAAAAACTGAAGAAACCACTGAGAGGGACAAATGCTGCTCTTATTCATAGAAAACTATATGCAATACTATACCATACACTTGGCTACCATGATGATTTTAATTGTCTGAACATAATTTCACCTGTAGAATACAAGTTTTTAACTTGATGCATTTTTAATGAAATCAAAAGGGATAATAACCAATCAAGTACAAAGAAGGAAACTGTAATGATGAGGAGCCAACATGGCCATGAGCCCTAACAGCTACTAAATGTATTATCAAGTGTTAGCATTAAAAGCGATATGTCATTGAGCATACACGGAAAGGTAGATGAAGGGAGGAGATAGTCCAGAAAGCATCTCAGTGAGAAAGTGCTCTTAATTGTCATCATGGAGACATGTCAAATAAGGGAGTAAAATGAACTATTTAAGAAACGGTGTTCTGACAAGTGGGACCATTTGGGAAGAAGAAGAACAAAAAGAAAGAAAAGCAGAAGGACAATGTGGAGAAGGAAGAAGGCTTCATGTTTTACATGGTACACTAAAAGCATGCCAAATGGATCAAATATGTAAATTCAAAAAATAAGAGCATGAAAACAGGAGGAAATATAGGGGAATTTTCTAATAAGCTGAATGTGAAAAAGACCTATGTAAACAATTTAACATTCAGAGAACCGAGAAGGAATAATTGTTAAATTGGACTACTCTGTACTCATACTTCAAGTCATGAGATTTCTAGAAATGATGAAGAAAAAGCATCAGTGGTTCTCATTTGTTGTGCATGAGATACCATAAGAAAGACATCAGGGGCAGTGCCTGTGGCTCAAAGGAGTAGGGTGCCGGCCCCATATGCAGGAGGTGGTGGGTTCAAACTCAGCCCCAGCCAGACTGTAAAAAAAAAAAAAAAAAAAAAAAAAAAATACATCAGCTGAAAAAATACTTGACAAGCAGAACTTAGTGAAAATAAAAAAAAAAAAAACAGTCAGAACTTAGCATTTAGAAAATAAAACTATGTAATATGCTTAGGTTGTTGAGTCACTAAAAGTTTGCTATACAGTGGCTTTCAGACAGGTGAAATTAAGTTGTTGGTTGTGATACCCTTTTAAAGGCCTCTGAAAGAATTAAGGCATTGCACAGAGTACATTTTCAATTGGATAAGAGGGATTCTAGGAATTGTTAGGGTTTTCACCTTACAGCAGGTAGATGTGTTCATAGTAGCCCTTCCTTGCTTGAGTACAGCGACATTCTTTGATAAGAACATATTGTTACTATTGCTAGGAGCTATTTTAATAGAATATTGCAGCTGGAAAATGTACATTTAGCCTGGTCCAAAAGGGACTGAAATTGTTCCCATGCAAAAAGACCATTGTGATCCCCACATTTACATTACAAGAGCTAGACTGAGAAATAGAAGTAGGTCAAAGTTCATATATTCTATGTTCCCTTCAGAAGTGGCCAAATAGAAGAATAGAAAACCAATTAATTCCTATAGAGCAAAGTAAAATGGAGAATGATGGGTAAGTGAAACAGTCTCAAGTTGCAGAACTAGAACCTAATCAGAAAATTGTAAGAGAATTGTGCCCTGATCTTTAACACAAGACTTGCTTCTTGCTAGAGATACCTAAAGAATCATGAGAATGGCATGTGAGTTGTGTATGTGCGTTAAGTCAGAAAACTGGCCATCAGGAGAGAATGTTTATGTGAGGTGTGGAAATACCAGCCCTCATGATTATGGGAAAGAATCTCTGGACTCCAAAGGTCTGTTGACACTGGAGGCAGGGGTCTTGCTTAAGGTCTGTGGTTTTGCTAAACTTAGTTGGAGACAGTCGGTCTGACACTCTCCATGTTCCCCCTTTTTAGTGCTGATGTCTGCTAAGTAACTTTTAACTACATTTTCCTGCTTTCAGATAATAAATATGGTTACTATATAGACCCAAGGTTTGTGTGGGTCTGAATTCCTCAGTCCCCTGGCACTCCTCACACCAATAACTCTTCAGATAATATGATCAAACCCTAGAACAGCAATTTTTGGAATGGCTGAAAACCTGATTTTGGGAATTATCAGAGACTGCTATGTGCTGCCCATTCTTTCTGTTTTCAAATGAGAGGATCCTTAGCAAATAATCAGTCTGTGTCTTGTCATTACAGCTAGGCATTTGTGGTGAGGATGCAAATACTTGTCTTTTTAGTTCACAGTTCTTCAGATTAAGACAAATTGCATCTAAGCATCAACATCCAGACTTAATGTAAATCAGGACATCCATATAGATTCTGAGAATGGTGGTGTGATACAATGAAAACTTGGTGGTTTGCTCAGCGCCTGTGGCTCAATGGGCTAAGGCACCAGCCACATACATCTGAGCTGGTGGGTTCGAATCCAGCCCTGGCACCATTGTAAACAACAATGGTGGCTGCAACCAAAAAATGGCTGGGCGTTGTGGCGGGCGCCTGTATTCCCAGCTACTTGGGAGGCAGAGGCAAGAGACTTGCTTGAGCCCAGGAATTGGAGGTTGCTGTGAGCTGTGATGCCACCGCACTCAATCCAGGGTGACAGCTTGAGGCTCTGTCTCAAACAAACAAACAAACAAACAAAAACTTGGTGGTTTTTAAAAATTGCACACCTTTTTTTTTTTTTTTTTTTTGGCGATTTTTGGCCAGGGCTGGGTTTGAACCTTCCACCTCCTGCATATAGGGCTATTGTTCAAATTTTATAGATGAAAAGGATGTGAATATACTAGCTATGGAGTAGAGTGTAGTAGTTGATTACAAAAAGAACCACAATCCTTGATCTTTCTCTGTGCCCATACTCTTTGAAAATTGACTTTGCAGCTTTTCCTACATAGCAGTATACATAATTTCTCCATCCTTTGATTTTTAGCTGTTCTGTACACTTCCTTCTGCCAACATAACGTGGTGGAAGTGATGTGTACTGACGTTGCATGTGTGCACTCCCTTTTTCTTTGTCTTCTGCTTTCTCCAAGAAGATGTTTTGTATTTATCCCTTGGAAAGTGACATACATAGATCAGAGCTGATCCAAGCCAGGTGTCCCAGCTGAGGCCCCAGCAGTGTCAGAGAACCCATTGGCAGCTGACTGTAGATGTCCCAAGAAGCCTGCTCAGGTCAACTAAGAAATAATCTGCTGGTCTGTACACTGGTAAACATAAATAAATGTTTGTTATTGTTTTCCACTGAAATTTTGTGGATATTTGTTATCTAGCATTGTTATATAATAAATAATGCCAGTTATTTCCATAGAGTCTGTTCAGTCTGGTGAAAATAGCTATCCAGGCTCTGTGGTCTCACAGAGTTTGTTTCCCTTCTTACTCTCCCAAATACTTCCTTAAAATGATGGACAAATTACCAAACAACTTTATGTCCCTGTTTTATTTTCATAAGAATGAGGATGGCAATAGTATTCACATAATGGAGTTGTTCTGGGACTTAAATGTCGTAATATATGAAACTGCAGAACAGTTGACACATGAGAAGTGCTAAATTATTATTAAAATGAGAATAAGTTATTATTCTCCTGTTCACATTATTTTGAAATAATTTATACACTGTTTCTGAATAATTAGAAATAATTTAAAACTGAATTTAAATATAATATTAAAGTTATGTGACATAAACAACATGACATGGGTTATAATTGAATATTTTAACAAATACTTAAATAAATGAAAAAAAAAACAGCCTCGAACACAGTGATTTTCTCAGGGGTCAGGATAAAGTGACATTGAACTATTTTATTTCCATCACTTAGTATATGTGCTGCCAGACTGTAAGTAGTTACTAAATATTTGTTGGACTGAACCTAAGCATAATAGCATACCACAAAAACTTTCTTTTTTTTTGCTGCCATCATATTCTGGTTGAAGATTATAATTAATGTAAGCTAAAAATTAACTTTAATTAAATAACCACATTACCTTACACAGAGTGGCCACTCATTAAGCATTTGTTGTATTGACTATGAAATCAAATGGAAAAACACACAAAGGTCTTAGAAATTAGGTAATTAGCTTTTGAGAGGTGAATAAGGCAAAATGAATTATTCAACACAGTTTATTTCCCTTTAGATAATTGTTAGCACATGATTTATCAAATGTCAGAAGAATAGGACATTTAAATATGTGAATAAACACTATTAATAGTAACTTCAAGTTTCCAAGAATTTGAAGACTGTGCAACAAACATTTAAAAAATATATATGCTAGAACATGTTCTCCTTAGCAAAGTATCTCTAGAATGGAAGAAAAAGTATCCAATGTATACACCCCTAATATGAGACAAATTCTTTATCTTTCAAGTGAAGGCTACAACCCATTTATTGCACAGGAAGACGGGGAAAGGGGAGAGGTAGGGAAGGGGAGGGAGAGGGTAGGAGGAGATGGGACAAAGGGTGAGATCATATGTGTGGTACATATTCGAAAGGTCAGGAGAAAACTTCTAAATACGGATCAAAAATGTTTTCATATAGTAAACGAGAAAATATCATGAAAAAATATTAAAATTATATTTCTGAATTAATTCAAGAGCAAAAACTTCATAAAATTCATTAAATTACAACTTTTATCATGTGTATCATTTTTTGATTCTTTGTTTTAATATGACCATTACTCAAATAGAAGACCTATCCTACTAAACATTTGGTGTATTTTAAAATCGGAAGAAACTTTTCTTATGCCATTCCAAGTAATAATAATATCTTTGAATTGGTATTTTGATACAAGGCTCAACACAGTATGTTTTATTCATATTAAATTAATTGATTTTTAAAAAAATATATGTATGCTTTATTTTCTTAATATGTGTTTATTTTTCAGGAAAAGATATCAATAATTTATTGAATGCCTCTTTTCTTTGCAATGCAAGGCATTATAGTAGGTGATAAAGAAAAGAGTGAAAAAGAGGATGCTTGTTTAGGGAAGTCACTACCTAGGCAGAGAGTCAAACATGATCAAATGACAATAACCCCTAAAAATAGAGGCCATGGATAAGATCAAATGACAAGGAAACACAAGGTATGGATTGGCTATGCAAAGTGGGTGTGGGAGGGGTTCTTCCCTGTATGGACAGTGTTTAGTTCCTTCTACAAGGAAAATTAGGGTTTGTCGTTTAGAAACAGAGGAGGAGAATAAACCCTGTGACTACCTAAGATTACTATCACGGGTTAGCAAATGCACATGGTGATGTTAAATTGCAATTTCATGTACAAATTAGTAAGACTGAACATAGTTATTAACTTTCAGCGACTGAAATGTTTATAAGAAACTAAAATGTATATACATAAAGGATTGGGAATTAAATCCTAGGTTTTTAATCTTTCAGGGCAATTCAAATTCCTCTGTCCCATGCAAGTGATTGTATTCAAAGGCATGAAAGTGGGAAACACCAATAATGAATGCAGCTGGAACTGAGAATGCTCTCACGGGTAGGGGCTGAGGCGGGATGGCAACTATAGATAAAGGGAAGCACAATTGGAGCATGAAGAACATCTGTACCATCCGACCAGGGTGGGATTTTTTATTTTTATTTTTTCTAGAAGTGACAGAGAATAATCAAAGAATTGCAAAGAAGGGTATGTAAGTAAATTGTTTGTTAGAAAGAGCTTCTAGTGGTAGTTCACAAAAATGAGGAAAAAACTCAGGAGAATCAGTCTCACAAAAATGAGGGAAAAACTCAGGAGAATCAGTTAAGCAACTAGTTAAAAGGCAAGAAAATGATGTGTATACCCAAAAGAATAGCGGTAATATTACGGATAAACAGAAAGAATTTACAGATATTTTAATGACAGGACCAAAAACCCACAGGGATCATTAGGAAGATCTGCATTATCAAGATAACTAAGCAGGGTAAATATAATCAGTACAAGGGACTGAAAATTAATTTAGTAATAATAAGCTGTAACTAAAGGTAAAAACAGAATTTTATCAACAATAACAAAATATGAAATTTGTGGAGATAAGTAGTAATCAGGTGTAATTAGGTGTCTTAAACATCTTCCTTTCATTAAGGAAATGTCAAAATTATCTTAGAATTTTAAATAAAATTGACCTTTCATATGTATCTTATTAGTATACATAATCTAAGAATTAGTATATTTTTCACCAGAATGTATAATATTTATGCCAATATAAATTTTTAAAACACAATTTTTAGTATTACAAATGACATAAAGATGCAAATAACAACAAGAAAGTGTATGTGAACCAGAAAGAAAAACAGATAAAAGTATGACTAAAATACTACTACAGATTACTATGAAGGTAAAGGTTGAACTCTACTATTTTAAAAATGATTGCTAACTAGGCCACAAAACCAAAGAAGCTGAATATAATTAATAAGACTCACACATCTACATGAGAAATAAATAGAAGCAATTAAAGGGATCAGAATAGGTCACAGGAAAATACCAAACAGCAAAACAAATGCAGTGTGCAAATAGTAATATCTATTGGAGGAAAAGGTAATCAATCATGAACACAAAATTATTTTAAATATTCATGTAAATATAACATTCAAACCACAATAAAGATGTACCATAAACCAGTTTCTTGTCATGTAATATAGGATTAAAATACCTGATATATATCTTAAAGAATATAAAAATAATATAAACAGATTTCAAATATGAAGCAGGCTAAACAATAAGTATATAAAGTAGTTCAATAACAGAAAAAGTGCATTACATGCAACCCCAATAAGGTGTCAAGCTCAGAGTCCACCCACTTGTGGACCCACAGCAGGGTAGAGAGATTGTAGAGTAGATGACACCTATGACATAAGTCAAGGTGGAGGGAATTGAACTCTACACAGAACTGTGGCACATATTTCCATATTATTTTCTTTTTCTTTTTATTTGAACCATTAATTTTTAGAAAAAATTTTTTTTCTTCTTTTTTTTTTCAATGTTGGGATTCACTGAGGGCACAAAGAACCAGGTCCTCTGCTTGGATTTGCAAGGTAAAATCCCTCTCATAATTGTGTCCTGTACCCAAGAGGTGGGTCACAGCCTGTGACACCCCCACACTCCCTCCTTCTTTCCTTCTTTCTTCTCTCCCTTTTCCCCACTCCCCACACCGTGTACTAGGACATTAATTATCCTTCTATTAGAAATGAGTACATAGTATTTTTGCTTCTCCATTCTTGTGATGCTTTACTAAGAATACTGTGTGCCACTTCCATCCAGGTGAATACAAAAGATGTAAAGTCTGTCTTTTTAATGGCTGAATAGTATCCCATGGTATACATATATCATAGCTTGTTAATCCATTCCTGGGTTGGTGGGCGTTTAGGCCTTTTCCACATTTTGGCAATTGTAAATTGAGTTGTGATAAACAGTATAGTGCAAATGTACTTACAATAAAAGGATTTCTTTTTCTTCTGGGTAGATGCCCAATAATGGGATTGCAGGATCAAATGGGAGGTGTAGTTTGAGTTCTTAGGATTCTCAATACTTCCTTACCAAAAAGGTTGCATTAGTTTGTAATCTTACCAGCAATGTAAAAGTATTCCTTTCTCTTCACATCCATGCCAGCAACTGCAGTTTTGAGATTTTGTGATGTGGGCCATTCTCGCTGGGGTTAGGTGCTATCTCAGGGTGGTTTTGATTTGCATTTCTCCGATGATGAGAAATTGATGAGAGATGATGACCATTTTTTCATATACTTGTTAGCTATTTGTCCATCTTCTTTAGAGAAGGATTTATTCATTTCTCTTTCCCAGTGATATAAGGAATTGTTGGCTCTTTCTATGTTGAGTTCTCTGTAGATCCTAGTTATCAAGCTTTCTGTCCATTTCATAACATAGAAAATAGAATTTATACAAAATAACTCTGACCACAGAAGAATGAAACTAGAAATCAATAGCAGAGGAAAATGAGAAAATTGAAATAGAAATAGAATTTTTTTTCACTTGTGTAGGTATTCCTTCTGTTATAACGTGGGTTATTATCAATATACCACATAGGAAATTCAATTTGCTCTGGGGATTCAGAAAGATTATAGGAAAAAGCTGGCCCATTGGGGGCCACACATACCTGATATTGCGTGTTCTTATATATGAAAGTACCTTCAGGCTTTCCTGTACATTCATAAAAAGAGATGAAAATATTTCAAATTGTATATAAAAACACGTTGTACCCCATAATTGCATTAATGTACACAACTATGATTTAATTAAATAAAAAAGAAATGGTAAACCAATAACAAAATTTTAACAGTTTGGGTTACCTTTTGAATACATTTTTCACAACCTTCATCATTTCTTACACCTAAGATTAAAGAAGAAAGGTGAAAAAGTTCAAAGCAAAGAATCAGTAATCAGTCCCACACCGCTGCTGCTGGTTCTCAAACTTCTGCCATGTGTAGACCAGTCAGTTCCTGTATGTGACTGGGGCAGGGCTGTAGTCTGTTTCTTCAGGGTAAGATGACGAGGATCTCTGGGTATTGCTGGTTGGTTTCACACATGACTGATATATCCAGGCAGAAATGACCTTCACCTTCACTGCTGTTGGTGTAGACAGGATCACCAAATAGGGACCTTTTCACTATGGTTTCAGTGGGCTCAAGCTCCAATCTTTTATCCTCACCTGGTTGCCTGATAGGGATGGACAGGGGGGTGACAAAAACAGAGTATCTTTCATTCACCTACTATGAAATCCTTTTTCATTATTTTTTCCAGTGACATTAGTTGATTAGTAAGTTATAAAGTTTTCTTTCTTCCAGTTCTCTCATAGTCCTTGCTAAATTGCTTAAAATGGGAGGAGTCCTGTGATATATTATTTCATAGGGTGAGTAACCTACTTTTTTTTTTTTTTTTTTTAGTTTTTTGAACCAGGTTACATTGATTGCATTTGTTAAGTAAAGTTCCTCTTATTATTGTGTCCCACCCCCAAAAAGTGAGTCATACACCATGACACCCCCAGCCCTCACCCTCCTTCACTCTCTCTACTCTCTTCTTCCCCCACTCCCCACCATGTACGAGGTCATTAATTGTCCTCATAGCAGAATTGAGTACATTGGATTCTTGTGATACTTTACTAAGAATAATGTGTTCCACTTCCATCTAGGTTACTACAAAAGATGTAAAGTTTCCATCTTTTTAAAAGGCTGAATAGTAAGTATTCCATGGTATACATAGACCACATCTTGTTAATCCATTCCTGGATTGGTGGGTATTTAGGCTGTTTCCACAGTTTGGCAATTACAAATTGTACTAGAGCACATTTTCTATAAGGATTATGGCCTATACCATTTAAAAATAGTAAAACATAATGTTAAAATATAGTATGTAAATAATGTTTATATAGAGCATAACTTTTTGTTATACATAATTATGATAATAATTTAAATTTTAAGAGCCCTTTCATGAAAGCAAAATCTAAGTAAGACAGCCCTTCTTCAATTTTTCACATATCGTCTTATCCACCTTAATGTTCCCTAGCTCCAGGAATACTTGGATGAAATAAAATTCTGATCTGTTTTTTTTCCTTGTATTTTCTTGTTTTACAACACAAAGATGAGAAGGGTACTGCCTACTGCACAGTACTCATACTTTTAAGCAAGGGATATATTTATCTTAAAACTTAGCATCGGGAAATGCCAACAGATAAGTCTGTTTAAGACACTTTGAATTAGGGAAAAGATTGTTTGTCAGCCAACATAAATTATAAATATATTATGATAGCCTTTCCCAGGACATAAAGGGGGCTCAATTTTCTGGTCTTGATTTTCTATTTTACTTAATTTTACTCATATAATCTTTTTAATATTTAACACTTTTATTAATAAAACAGGAAATGCCACAGACAAATAAAATTTTATTCATAAAGGTCTAATGTATAAATGAAAGAAAGAGCTTGCTAGTTATCATTAAACTTCTCTAATTTCCTGAATAATTAATTTATTGCAACCATTGTTTCTCAGTTATTTTATTTATTCTATTTTAGTGAAATATTTAGCCTTTTCCTTCTCTTTATATGTTCTTGGTTTATCACTAGTGAGATGGGACACTACTTAAGTTTATTAAGCATCTTGGTTTTATCAGTGTTTAAAAATTTCTATATCTCAGAAGAGAAAATACATGGATTATCAGAGGAATGATGGACCACCTTGTCTTCCATTTTGATGAACTTATTTAGAGCAATGGCATAGTTTCCATGGCAGTTGGGGGGAAACAGTGGTCAATTTTTCTCTGGAATCAAATCGTAGTTGTATCCTTCAAAACGTTTTTGCATATAATGTAATCATTCCCAAGCTGGTTTATGACTCATATTTGTGTCTTTTCTTTCACAGGGGAAATCTCACTTTATGTATAAAATGATGTCTGCTTTCATTTTCTAGTGTTTCAGAGAATCTAGCTCAATATTCTCTTAAACCACAATCTTTCATTTTATGATTTTGTATGTTTTCCTTTGGCCTGACCATTTGAATAAATACCTTTGTGATATGTTCAGATTGTCATTCTGCTTGTTGAGGAACTTGCAGCCCTACGTGGTGTCTTTCTGTTTACTCCTGGTTTAAAACTACAAAACTGGGAACCATGCCCTTCCTTAATATTGAACTCACTCTAGGCTCTTGGAATCCGAAAATGGTCTCAACACTGATATACCTAATCCCTCCAAATCTACCCTTAAACTAAGAAAAGGGGCTTAGTTGCCCCTTTAGTTATTGCTTGGAATATAATACTGATGCAACTCACATTATATTAAGGTTGTCAGGTATAATATGAGCCTCTAACATGTTCATTTAAGAGTGGTTTTTAAGAAATGAGTAGAGCAGTTAAGGCTAGCAACTGGCTCCTTTCTCTGGTCACAGTCACAGCCACAGCCACAGCCACAGCCACCAATCTCAGGCCATGTCACCATCTTTTCATACCATAACAAGCAGTGCCTCTTCTTCAGGGACACCTTAGGTACATGGCTGACTTCCAAGTCCCTCCTCCCATTCAGCAGCACGTGGAAAGCGTGTAGTATCTGTCACTCCTCAGGTTACTTTCACTGGCAGCTGGGGCTCCTCCTGCACTTTCATTTCCTTTTGCTGGTTCTGTTCAGAGCACTGCACGGTGCTAAGAGATAAGGGAACCACACAAATGTAAGGAATGCGGATTCCAGAATGGCTGCAACAAGGAAATTTCTAGCAGGACATCACTTAGAACTCTGTTATGCCGTGTTTCTACGGTTGGAGAATAAATTAGTGCAGAACCAACATGGGCCTTGCCTTCTCTGTAGTAATCTACTTCCTTGTCCACATAAGAGGTGACATGAGGAATATAAGAAAAGAAACAGAAAGATTGTTGGGATACGTATATCTGCTGCTTGTATGGAGAGAAACTTTTGTGTTACCAACAGAGAGTGTCCATTCCTCCAAGGGTAGTGATATTGAATAGAAAAAAGGTGTGCTATGGAATTAGAAGGCGCTTCACAAGATTTTTGAAAACTGGCTGGGGGAGGTGGCTCATGCCTACAATCCTAGCACTCCGGGAGGTTGAGGCGGGTGGATTGTTTAAGCTCAGGAATTCCAGATCGGAGATCAGCCTGAGCAAGAGCGAGACCCTAGTTCTACTAAAACTAGGGAAAACTAGCCTAGCTGAGCGTGGCGGCACATGCTTGTAGTCCCGGCTACTCGGGAGGCTGAGGCAAGATGATCCCAGAGTTGGAGGCTGCTGTGAGCTATGCCTTGGAGCAACAGACTGAGAATGTCTCAAAAAAAATTTGTTTTTCAAAACTTAGGGTGGTACTTAAAGTATCTTTTGCTAATCCAAAGACCTAATTTATATTTTAAAATATTAGTGATGAGTATGCATTTCAGTTGTTTTCTTTTTTGTTTGTTTGTTTATTCTACATTCTGAAGAAGAATTTTTAGCTTTTGTTTTTATGGTTGTTTTAAGAAATAGTAGTTCCATTTTTTATAGTATTGGCTTGTATAATCTGCCTGCGCAGAGGAAATGTGCACGTGTAACATTGAAAAATTTAGATTAGTATTTTTTTTTTTTTTTGTAGAGACAGAGTCTCACTTTATCGCCCTGGGTAGAGTGCCGTGGCGTCACACTGCTCACAGCAACCTCCAGCTCTTGGGCTTAAGCGATTCTCTTGCCTTAGCCTCCCTAGTAGCTGGGACTAC
>CAUYON010121226.1:0-32500 GCA_963573935.1 Arctocebus calabarensis
ATCAAGGAAATGCCATGAAGGATATCTGTAACAGTATGATCAAAATATTTCTGAATGTATATGAATCGTGCCCTGTGATTGCACCAATGTACATAATTATGATTCAATAAAATTATTAAAATAAAATAAAATAAAATAAAATAAAATAAAAAGAAGTAATAGTCTGAATAGTTCTATATGTATTAAGGATATTGAGTCAATAATTAATACCTCTTTAAAACAGAAAGCACCAGGCCCATTTGAGTTATTCTATAAATTCAATCAAAGATTTAGGAAATAAATCATATCAGCACTCTATAATCTCTTCCAGAAGGTAGACATAAAACCAACATTATCCTGATACCAAAACCATTTTTCTGTTTTTCTTGTACAAGTAAATTATAGGTGAATATCTCTTCTGAACATAGAAGCATAAATCCTCAAAAACATATTAGAAATCAAATCTAATAATATAAAAAAAGAATTATACACCATGACCAAATTTATCACATTTAAGCAAAGTTACTTCAATATTCAAAAATCAATTAATGTTATCCTCTAAATCAACAAGCTAAAGAAGAAAAATCACATGATCATATCAATAGATGCATAAAACTCTTCTGACAAAATCCAACACCCATTCAAGATACAAACTCTCAGCAAACTAGGAATAAAGGGAGACTTCCTTACCATGATAAAAAAAATCTATAAAAACCTACAGCTTATGTAATAATTAATGAAGAAAAACTCAAGTCTTTCCCATTTAGGTTGGGAACACTGCTTTTTAACATTGTACTGGAAGTTGTGACTAATGGAATAAATTAAGAAGAGGAAATATGAGGTGTTCATATTGGGAAAGAAGAAATAAAACTGTCTTTTTTCACAGATTACATGATAGTCTATTTAGAAAATCCAAAAGAGTCAAGAACAACAAAAACCTTCCTGGAATTAAGAAGTGATTTTAGCAAGGTTGCAGAATACAAGTTTAATACATAAGAATAAAGCAATTTCAACATAAAACCACTAATAAAAAGTTGAATGTGAAATTAAAAACACATAATTACTTACATTAGCACTAAACAAATGAAATACTCAAGCATAAATACTACAAAATATGTACAAAGGATACTAGAACTCTCAGATTTTTTTTTAAATCTAGAAATATTTCATGTTCATGGATAGGAAGACTCAATATTGTCAAGATATCAGTTCATCCCAACATAATCTATATTTGCAATGCAGTCCAAGTCAAATTTCTAGTAAAGTTTTGGGAGTGCTTTTTTGTTGTTGTTGTTGTTTTGATATAGACAAAGTCAAATTGTATGTGGAGAGCCAAAAGACCCAGGATAACTGACACAATTCTGAAGAAGAGCCAAGTCAGAGAACTCACACTCCCCAAGTGTACAATGCTTAGTCTTAAGATATAGTAATAAAGAGGGTGATGGATTAGCAAAAACATACACAGATAGATTAGTAAAACAGAATACCAAGCACTAAAAATTAACCCTCTTTACTATAGTCAGTTATCTCTAACAAAGGTTAAAAAGAAATATGATCAATCAAAGACAATCTTTATGACAAATGGTGGTGGAGCAATAGAACGTTCACATGCCAAAAATTGAATATAAGAATGGACTTTACAGTTTTCACAAAAATTCACTTGGAAGGAATCATAGACCTTAGTGTAAAATACAAAACTATGAAATGCCTAAAGAGATAAAATAAGATAAAACCTAGATGACCTTAAGTTTGGCAATGACTCTTTAAACACAAAGTCATAATGCATGAAATGAATAATTGGTACATATTGTTTTATTAAAATTTAAAACTCCTCTTTCAACAAAAACAGGAAGAGAATGAGAAGGCAAACTAAAGACTGGGGGAAAGGTTTGCTACAGACACATCTGATAAAAGACCATTATTCAAAATATAATTAGGACTCTTAAAACTCAAAGATAACATCATATAGAATGGAGAGAAAAACTGAAAGCATTCCCTCTTAGAGGTGGAACCAGACAAGAATGTCCATTATTGCCACCATTATTCAACATAGTGCTGAAAGTCCTAGCCAATGTAATCAGATAAGAGAAGGATGTCAAGGCTATCCAAATGGGGACAAAGGAAGTCGAACTATTACTTACTACTCACGATATGATCTATACTCAGAAAAGTTTACTATAGACTCCTGGAAGTGATCAAGAAATACAGCAATGTCTTGGGATATAAAATATAATTTCTTTCACAATAGCATCAAAGAAAATGAAATACCTTGAAATATATTTATCAAAGGACATGAAGGATCTCTACAGAGAGAACTATGAAACACTCAGAAAAGAAATAGTACGGGGCATTAACAAATGGAAGAACATATCATACTCATGGCTGGGAAGAATGAACATTGTTAAAACATACATACTACCTAAAGGAATCTACAGATTTAAAGCAATCCCCATTATAGTTCTAACATCATACTTTGAAGGTCTTGAAAAATATGTTCTATGTTTTGTGAGGAATCAGAAACAAACAAACAGCTAACACAATTCACAAAATAGGAACAAATCTGGGGCATCACTTAACCAGGCTTCAGGTTATACTATTAGTCTATAGTGATACTGGCATAAAAATTGAGATACAGATCTATGGAAGAGAATATTGAGATGTAACCTGCCTCATAGCATCATCTGATCATTGACGAAGCAAACAAAAGCATACACTATGGAAAAGAATCCCTCTTCAATAAATGATGCTGGGAGTACTTGTTAGCTACATGTAAAAGACTGAAACTTCATTACTTATAAAAACTAACTCATGATGGATAAGAGATTTAAATCTGAGACATGAATCTATAAAATCCTTAGAAGAAAGTGTGGAAAAAGCTCTTAATCTTATCAGCCTAGGGAAAGAATTTATGAAGACCCACTGGCAATTGCAGCAACAAAAATAATAAATAAATGGGACTTGATCAAGTTTAAAAGTTTCTGCATAGCTAAGGACACAATCAACAAAGCAAAGAGACAACCTTCAGAATGGAAGAAGATATTTGAATGCTATGAATCGCACAAAGGGCTAATAACCAGAATCTACAAAGAACTCAAACAAATCAACAAGAAAAGAGCAAACAACTCCATTAGAAACTGAGTGAGAGAAATGAACAGAAAAATGAAGACAGAAAAATGGCTAACAAACACATGAAAAAAATACCCATCATCCCCAATCATCCGAGAAATACAAATCAAAACCACTTTGAGATATCACCTAACCCCAGTAAGCATGGCCCATATCACAAAGTCCCAAAGCAAAAGATGTTGGCCTGGTTGTGGAGAAAAGAGAACACTCATGTAACTGTTAATAGGACTGCATACTAGTATTGCCTTTCTGGAAAGAAGTATGGAGATCCCTCAAAGAACTAAAACTAGACCTACCATTTGGTCCTACAATCCCATTACCAAGTATCTACCTGATAGGCAAAAGAAAAGGCATTTTACCATAAGGATATTTACACACAAACGTTTACAGCAGCACAACTCACAATTCAAAGATGTGAAAACAACCCAAGTGCCTTTTAACATATGAATAGATTCACAAATTGTGGTATCTGTATACCATGAAATATTATGCATTCAAAAAAATAGATGAATATTTTGTGTCTTTTGTAACAACCTGGATGTATTTGGAGAATATGCTCCTAAGCAAAGTTTCAAGAGAATGGTAAAACAAGCCTCACATGAACTCAGTACAATTTGAAACAAGTAGATTAACATTACATGCTCACACTAGAGAAAAACTCAATTAAGATCAATTATGGGGATGGGGAGGAAGAGGAAAAATAAGTTACCACCCAATGGATGCATTGCCTGGGTGTATGGTGTGCTTCTTGGGCAAGGGCACAACTACATCTCAGACTTTAACTTAAAAAATCAAACTATAAAACCTAATTATATGCATCCTCATATTAAACTGAAATTGAAAAAAACAATAAAGAAAAGAAAATGAACAATCTGAATAAAAAATGGGGCAAAAGACCTGAACTCTCACCAAGAAAGAAATGCAGGTGGCCAAGTGATCATAGAAATGATGTTCAGCCTCAGGTGTCACTGAGAATTGCAAATTAAAACAATAATGAGATTCGACTATCTCCTAGAATAGCCAAAATCAAAAGCACCAAGAACACTGAAAATTGATGAGCACCACAAGTTCTCATTAATTGTTGGTGAGATGAAAGATGAAACAACCTCTTTGGGTGGTAGTTTGGCAGTTTTTCACGAAACTAATCATAATTTACCACCCAATCCAGCAATTGTGCTCTCTGAGATTTACCCAGTAAATGAAACCTCTTGTCCACATAGAAACTTGTATATGCACATGTATAGTAGTTTCATTCATAATTGCCAAAACTTGGAAACACCAAGATGTCCTTCACTAGGACATTCACCAGGAATAGATAAATAAACGATGGTATACCCAGACAGTAGAATAATACTCCAGTGCCAAAAGAAATATTATAAGCTATCATACAATAAAAAGACATGGAGGAAACTTAAATAGATATTGCTAAATGAAAAATGCCAATTTGAAAAGTCTACCTACTCTATACTTCAAACTAGATGACATTTCAGAAAAGGAAAAACTGGTAGTTTCCAAGAATTAGGAGACTGGGAGGGATGAATAGGCAAAGCAAAGATTTTTAGGGCAGGAAAGCTCTTATGTATTATAATGTTGGGTACGTATCAGTATACATTTGTCAAAATTTGACACCAAGAGTGAACTTTGAATGAAAATAATGTGTCACATTGATTACAACAAATGTACCATTGGGGTGGAGGAAGTTAATAGTGGAGGAGGTTTTTCATATGTGGGGACAGGTGATATATTAAAACTCTCTGCACTTTCTGACCAATTTTTCTCTGAACCTAAAACTTTTGTAAAGAAACCAAGGTTATTAACTAAAAAATAAAATACTTTGGCTGATCTGTCTAAATAATATTCTGATGAAAAAAAGAGATCAATAAATAAGTTTTCAGAATTGTTAAACATATATTACCATAAAACATAACACCATTAAATATAGAAGTAATGAAACTTATATTTAATTTTCAAATAGATTTACAATTAGGATACACACACACACACACACACACACACACACATATATGAAAAGACCAAAGGAAATTGTTGGTTCTTTAACAAAGGAAGTTTTCACACTCTAAACCAAGGTACTTCAGATCATAGTAGCAATTGAGACAGTACTGAAACAGGAGAGGAGGTTTGTAAATGTTGCCAACACATTGAACAGTGTTTAAAAGAAATGTGGCTGACATTTGAAACGAGGCTTGAGACTTAAAGTTCAGGTTGGAAATGGTTGGTTACTGTGTTTAATAGTTTGAACTCAGTGGAATCAAATAATATATGAGGAGTTGCTTTTAATTCATCTTTAAGGTTTCTAACCTTTCCAAGCCATCTTGAAAGCCATGAAGAAATGTTTTTTTGTTTGTTTTATTTTTCTTTCAAAGGAAGATAACATAAAAGTAACCAATTTTGGACAATTTGTACTGACAGCTTTAAGCAGTTTATTTTTTCTTATATCTGCTTTCTTGTTCTTCTTATACCTCACAAGATTCCAGCTCTATTATTTTCTTTAGGATAGGGTTAGTTGGCTAATGACATACAGGTGTATTTGGGTGACACAATCAGAGCAGATGCCATCCTTAGCTATAGATATTCCTATTGATAGGCCAACAGACAAACCATCTTCTCTTTCTTCATATACCTCAATCTAGAAAGACATAAAAAGTACTGAAATTCATTGGTTCCTTCATTTACTCAGTGATTGCTTATTGATCATCTATTATGTGCAAAGTTCTAGGATATACGCAAAAGAAGAAAATCATTTTGTCTTCATGGTAGAGATGGATATTAATCAAATAATCGCATATAGGCATTGCCTCTTCCTAAAGGGCTAGGAAGAGGCAATATGTAAGAATGTGCATAGGAAAAAAATTGGCTTAGATAACTCAGAAAAATACTGTCTCTAAGAAATTGATAATTCACCTGAAGTAAAAGATTAAGTAGAAGTTAACTGTTGGAAGAGGGTAGAAAAGAACATTCCAGGCAGAAAATACTTGAACATGTTGGCAATAGACAGGGCTTAATATGAGTTTATTGTCAACATATAATAGTAAATAACAGAATAATTGCTTATACAAATCCTACAACTGACTTTTCATGAAATATGTATTTCAAACTCCAAATTATTAAATTGCCTCTATTAGGGAGATGAGATCATGAAAGGGTCTTTTTCTTTTCTGTTTCTTTAAATGTAGTTAAAATACTTTTCATAAAGCAGACATATTTTACAAAAAACAAATAGAGTAGTTGAATTACCTCTATTGTGTCTTACCAAATAGCTGTATTCTTGTTTCATTATTAAAAAATAAGTTTAGTATTCAACACTTAATTTTTAAGCAATGTAAGCTTACTTTTCTCAGAAATACTACATTCTTTTAAAAGTTCCATTTATAATGTGCCATTCTTTGAACAGAGGACAACCTTATAAGGAAAAGGAGGGCAGTAGCCTCAGAGGGACCTCTGGACGAGTCAGAATGCTCATTACCAGCCCAATTATCCCCTGATAATTGGCCTGTCTGTGGGAATAATAGTTTGGAATGACTTAACTCAGTGCTGACAAATTCACAGCATCCTACACACGGCTTTCTAAACTTCTTAACTTTTCCTTAAATAAAGGAAGCATCTGATTCTAGCTGTTAGCATACTTTATTTGCTCAACATTTAACTTCCTGAGCACTTCTCCTTGAACACTGAAGAACCTCTCTTCTGAGACCCAGGGAGAACTTCTGGCAATGTTGGTGATAAATCACATAATATCCACCTTTCTTATATTGTCTATATACGTTGTCAAAAAAGACAAGCCTTCCTCTTGGACTCTGTGAAATTTACTTATAGGATAATACCCTTCAAATGAAGTCACTGGCTTGTTAATGCTCACCATAATGTTGACACTTACAGATGGCTGGCTGATGTCCAAATGATGCTAGGGAATGACCAAGGGGAGAAATACTGATGAAATTTTTCAGAGGGATAGGGTATTTGCTTTTGTGTGTTTCTAGAAGTAATTAGGTTGAATTAGGTTAATGCTCATGGTGTAGTTCTTCAAAGTTTCCAATCTGAGATTCAAATATCCTCTTTTTATGTCTAGTTTTCCTGAAAACTTGCTATCACGATAAGGATATTTGTGCACTTTAAATCTCTCTTTTTTAGTTGCATAAATTCAGCTGTTGAATAAATAGTTCACACACTGGCCAGAAACCAAGTGGACAAACTGTACTCACTAACCCTTTAATACTTGGCCCCTTTGTATAATGACCCAGCCCATTATTAGATAATGAAAGAGTGTATGAGAAAGTGGGAGATTATTTATGATGGAAACAAAATGAAACTAATGGGACAAGATTTGAAAGCTGTGATGCATGAAAGGTGCTATGCAGGCAGCACTGGCACCATGACAAACAGAGATAAAGGCTCAGTGGGAAGCAACAGTGTGAACATGACTATGAAGAAGAAAGAATGGATTTCCTGAATGAATCCTTGCCATCTGGTGTTTGTTTAATACACAATGAAGGTCAAATGGCTACTGATCCTTTTTACTATAGTCCAGTGACTACAAGAATGAGGGGAATCAATGAGTTTATCGATATGTCTGGAAATGACTCACCATATGATCTGATTGAGTCAATAAAACTCAAGTAACTTGTCATTACTCTTTCAAATGTGGTTTGGATCTAGGATTGCAGTTCAACACACATGTTTTTAGCTGGATCTAGTGTGACAGGTACTTTCTTTTAAATTAATGTCAAAAAGCATTTAATTCAACACGTATATGTACAATTAATAGGAATGGTCAGAAGGAAGGTCTCTCATAAAGCTGAATGATTTTCCCGTCTTCAAATAGATCTAGGAATACCTTGTTTCTGTTGAATGGTGGTGCATTACAGAAATTAATTTTTTTAATTTGGCTTTTATGCATATGAGATTGCTTACAAACCTATTTTATATGGTTAGTCCTAGGGGACATATTAACTAGTGGTGAAATATGTTTATTAAGTATCACATGTAAATGGCATATGCTCTGGGGAAGTCACAGGTACATAGAACATATTATTTTACCTAACATTCTATTTCCTACAGGTTGTTCCCATAACGTACTTCCACAGTATGATCCTGGAACTCTTACCCTTTACTGCTGAAGTTGCAGGGTTTTCTGTCGTGTTCTTTTCTAAAGACTAAAATAAAAGATACTTTTCTCACATTAATATTTCTCAGCTGCCATGAAAACAGGGATAGGAGAAGCCAAAAATAGAGGAGCCAGCTGTGGGAGGCAGTTTTTTTTTTTTTTTTTCAGGACAACTCGGAAAAGTCTTTCAAATTCATTTCACAAAGAGTGTGTTAATGCAAATAGTGCTTCACGTGCCTGCACGCTATAGTTTAGAAGCCAGTATATACTGAGCCGTGACACAGGGAATGTGATCCAACTGTCGTAGAGGTAGCAGAATTATTAAGTGTGTCTCTGTGGTAAATCCATTTAGTATTCTTTATCCCTCTCTTTTTGAAAAGACTCTCCTTACTGAAGCTAGCTAATTAAAATAGGAATGGGGCGATGATTGAAAAAAATATATATATCTTCTTCCTCAAGTAGACTCAGTGTGTGTTTTACTCTAGGTGCCACACATTTTGTTGGTGTTTTGACTTCATCTCCCCCTCAGTATCAAGTTTTATATGCTGCCCTAGTGATGATGTAAAAGAAAAAAAAAAAACAAAAACCTTCATTCCAGTATGCAAAGCCCACCATGTTTACTATCAGCCTCTTTCTTTGTCCTATTCAGTTTTTCTTTATGTAACTGAGACAATAATGTAAATATAATTTTGTAACTTGCTATTTTGTACTTGATGTTTTATCCAAGTATTTTGTCCCTGAGACCTTTTCCAATCTGCTCTCTCACCCGGGTAGAAGGGGCTGCACACTCCCTTTGCTGTGAGATTACATCTGAGCATACAGCCTTTCGTATAGTGTTTTTAATTTTTTATTCACCAACTGTAAAACTGTAGAAAGCAAGAACTTACATTTTTTACATGTTGTTTTGCAACATAAAAAAAAAAGAATCTAAGATTAAACCTTTAGATAATAGTAAATATTGCCCAATTAGAATTGTCCATCTACTAGGGATATTAAAACAGAGAGTTGATACAATACAAATGAATGTGTTAGAAGTGTTTTCTGTACTTGGTAGGAATTTGAATTACACAATCTAGAAGGGCCCTTAAACTTCAAGATACTAATACGCTGTTTGATTGACAGATGAACTGCTTAATGGCTAGGCATGCCTAGCTCTGAAGTGTAATGTCAGGGAAGTTGTTTGTTCATTACTGGATATAAAATAACATTAGCTCTTTTTTAAACCAACTGGCCATGATTTAAAGGGCCATATACATTCACTAAGCCTCAAAGTTTTATTGATAATAAGTGCCACATTTGTAGATTGCCAGGCCTGCTACGTAAGTTGATAGACCTTGTATGTGGGTTGACAGGGTTAGGGATGCTCTGCTTATGGAAACTTGGAAGATAACTGGATTCAACTGGGACTCGCAAATCCTGAATCTAGAAATGACTTTCAGGTTAATTGCTTTGGATTTTATCAAGGTGAAAGGTGCAATAGAAATGTCAAAATGTGATTACTGTTATTATATTTTCTGTTATCAACCAATAGCTTTACTTCTCATAACTCATTTATTCAAAAGTTGGCATAAAATGAAGAAGCAGTTCTATATTCAAACTTTGAATAAAGAAAGAGTAAATTTTGGATTTATTCAGCATAAATAGACTTCATCATATATAATTTTTGTCAGATCCATGAATTTTAACTGTATGGCTATTTTGCCTGCTGTTCTTTTTTGAAACAAAAAATATGTGGGTACATATTGTTTTAACAGACGAATGTTGGGATTATGCAAATAACTAGTAATTTTAACTATAGGAAATCTATTATGTCTCTACTGTGCTTGCTTGTCACTTTCTAGGATGTGATTCATTAGATAAAAATGTGGTTCTTCATCTAGTCTCTTTTCCTTTTGGAAAGTAAAGACAGATATAAGAGAAAAAAAATTATTCCCCAAAGAAATACCTGATAACCAATCATCTTAGCAAAAAAAAAATGGCCTGAATCATTGAATTATGGAAATCCTCTGTGCTTTACAAATGGCATAATCTCTTAGTTATATTTACTGAAGATAAAACTGCCATCTTAGAGTTACCTTCCCATCTTCCTGCACTTCTCCCACTTCTCTTGATATCTGGTATCAGATACACTAAGAAAAACTTTTCTTGGTCTTAAGTACGCTGGGGAGTCCATCATTATCCATAAAAACTAATTATAATGGATGGATAATTTATTTCTACTTCTGAGATCAAATTTTACTAACGTGGATACCTGTTTCTTTAAGCCCACCTTGAAGATATTTATGTATAGAGTTTATGGGTGGTTCCAAAGTTACAAAGGTTATCAATTCCATTTTAGAATGTCATTGATTTGGGTGATCTGAACCCTATGCTTCCTCGTGGAAATATTTTCAAGTTACATTTTCTCAAAAAAGGTTCTATACAAAATAAATCAGTGATACATTCTTTAAATTGGCTTATTTATTCACTTATTTATACGTTCATTAATTCATTCGTTATTATTTTGTCTTCAAGTTAGGCGTCAGAGCTCAAAGTCTTATGTTTTGCTTCCTGAAGGAAATTTTCTGTGTGGGGTTGTTGGACTCTGTGAGGGGTTGCTGATAGACGGCAGGCGTGGTTGATTAGAACAAATATGGTGAATGCTAGACCTGTGTGTATGCAGAAAGCTTCATAACACCCAGAATTTTATACTAAGTAAATATGAACTCTCTGACTCATCTGGATATGATAAGGTTCATTTACTCTGGCAACTGAGAAGTTTTAATCCATTTGTTCCACATTTCTTTTTTTTCTTTTTTAGGTCTTGATGGATAGGAAATTCAATGGTGGTGAGGAGACCTTAAATACTTTAGGCCTTTACGAAAATCCCACTAAAATTTACACAACTAAGGTAAAATCAAATCTTTATTTTTTAAAAAATGTCTATTTTCCAAAACATATGATTGGGTGTGTTTTAAATAATATTTAGCGTCTATATTTGTAGCCAAATGGGTTTTGAAGGTAAACTATGCCTGGTTCAGATATTGCGTCTCTGTGATTTCATGTGTTATTATATTTTAGAACATCCTCCCTCAGTTTAGTATAACTGAGATCTTGGTGAATACTCTCTCTCCTGAGAATCATTTGTCCCGGGTTTTAGACAGAGTCCACAAAAGCTTTGTTAAAAGGATGGGAAATCTCATTTTAAGCTGAGGTTGAAACAAAGAATGTTTTTACCTGGAAAAACATATAGTATTTCACATATTTTTCATATATATATATATATGTATGTATCTAAAAGACTATGTTCTTTGTGTGCCTAGTGTTTGCACAACTAGGACCCAACTAATGGGCAAGCAACCACATAATCAGATGAAAATTCTAACAGCACAAAGGATCTGAGTAGGAAGATGGCTGGAGAGGATCAAATAATTAACCCTCAGAAATTGGGTTCAGTGCCTTTATTGGGGGATTAGAGGAATAAAATAAGGTCATTTCTCTTGTATGGAGGAAGACAGAGGGGTTAAGAACCGAGAAACGTGGACAAGGAAAAGGGGAAGAAAGGACATAGGACCACTTTTCATTTCCTGCTATGTGACAAAGGTCAAAATGATGGCACTTTCTGAACTTTGAAGAGGTGATCTTTCTTTATTGAGATTAAGTTCCCAAAGTCCCATTCACTGAACTTCCTAAAAGTAGCAATGGACGTTTCAGAGTGAACTTCTAAAGCACGAGGGTCCTTGTCTCCTAGCTGAGCATTTTCCAGCTGAACAAAGCATTGGAGAACTGCTCTGGATAATACATTAGAGCAAGATTATATTCAGAAATGTGGCCTGCTTGCTGACAAATGTTATGGCTTTTATCTCTGAAAATGCATGTCAAAAGCTAATCACTGCACACAAAGATCACGCTTGCATCTATTACGTCAAATAGACCAATAATATCTATTAAAAAAATCTGTACATTTAAACTTAGAGAATAGGCTAAGAGTTTTTCTAGTCACTATAACTTCTCTGCTTATTATGCCATAGGTATAATTACGTTGATCACAATTTTATGGAATCCCAGCATTTTCTGATAATAAATACCTTAGTTTCCCCCAAATCTCAAATCGCATGGAATCCGAGTCAGAATTATATCTTAAGGAGGGTAGTTGATTTGGTTTAAAGACCAATTCTCCTTTCATCCTCACCACTGTTTCAATTGGTCTTTAATGCTTTGTTTATATCTTAATTAAATCTATCCCTGGGGAAACTTACTGATTTTCTGAGCTCTCCTATGGTGGTTTTGCTGTTTTATGATTTATTTTTGCCATTAATTTCCTTACTATAAAGGAAACATTTATCTATCTACCTGCCTGCTTACCTATCCATCTCTCTGTATCCGTCTACAACATTTTCTACTTCCTGAGGCTGACTGAAGCTTGTAGTTTCTAGTTTGAGTTAAAAGAAATCAGTGGGAGATATGACACACAGTGACAAATGCACATGCTTGGGTAGTTTATTTGGGGTGTATAGTTTTTACAAATACTAACACATTATGACGTCTGTATCGCTTTACTGGTTTTCCATATTATTGCACTATTAACTCAGATCCTACGAATTAGCTAACTGTGCCTGTAAGACAAATTTCAAAAATTTTGGAAAGCCACAAAATTGAAGGAAGTATTTTTCTCTCATCAAATCAGAATGGAAAACAAGCTTAGAAATTGTACACATCTTTGAATTCCAGTGACATCGACAGTTACAAATCAGGTTTCTTCCCTGCCTTGTTTGGGATGTGTGCAAACTGAGTTAATATAGTTCATCATTTTTCACTCAGGGAAATTTTATGACTTCATTTTTAGAAATGAACTCAAATGCAATTCTTCCTTGATTGAATGACTAAAGCAATGACTTTACCATGGTATATTGTGGAGGAGAAAAAAAATATCAATGAGTCACAGAAAGTTTTGATGGAAGCACAGATTTTATTACACTTAGTGATTCATTTGTGACTTTTCTTTCCCTTTGCTTACTTGGAGTGTTTTCTTCCCTGCCACTCAAAGCAGGAAAAGCAGGGGCTGAAGGAATATGAATTTCTTTGTTCACTGAAAAAGACTCAAGGAGTGAAGGGCATTACAAGGGAGGCTTTTCCTAAGTGGGGTTACATCACAGAATTCTCTAGCTCTCCCTTTTTATAACTAACAAAGTTGGAGTAATTATCAAGTTTTAACTCTGAACTTTTTACAAAGAGGTATAGGAGAATGTTTCTGGTAAAATCGGAGCACTGATTCTCTGCTCTACTAATAGCTTTGAGGCAACTACTGAGCTGGTTTCTGTGCGTGAACTCGCCCTTCATCTTTTCCTCCTGGAATTGTGATAGGCTCCTTCCCTCATGGCATCTCAGGCTGGCTAGTGTTCAGTGGGTGAGTGCCTGGTGACAGGGGTGAAAAATTTATAAAAATATAATACAGATCAGTGAACACTGTTCTGCTATGTTGACACTCCTTTGCCATATTTTGAATATTTATTGTCTATCCCAAAGGAAATGGTCTGATTCTTTTTTTCAAGTAAGGTCTGACCTCTTAATAAATGACACATAAAATGCAGTTTTTCTATACAGCGAAATAAGAGTGTTAGCAACTACAGTAGGTGTGTTTTGTTTTTTGTTTTTTTGGTTTTATGTCACATGCATGATTATAAGATGAAAATATTATATTTAAGAGTGTCTGGGGGGAAATGTACTTGGCAAGCACTAAGATTCTTCTGAGAATTGTGAAGCTGTCTTTTGCATTACAGATGATATAAACAGGAAGAAGATAAAATTGCCCCTGCTTAGTTGTCAGATTATGCTAACAATTACAAACATTGTAACCCAGGGAAGTCGAACACGTGCATTTAAAAGTAATTTCTTTATTCAATTATTTCATGAATATGATTCTCATACTGTCTCTGTTCTATGTTAATAATATACTACTCTGGAATGTACACCAAAAAGCTGATAGGCAAAGTTCATGACATTCTTTGAGGTCAAATATGTTCTTAAGAAACAGAAATAACTAAGGAAAAATGTCTTTTTAAGGAGTGAGCTTGATTTATATTTGCTGTGTAATAGTGTTTCTTAATTATAATCTTTGCATACAACTTATATAATCTCAGCAAATATTAAAACGTTGGAGTGGCATAGATAGTAGCTTCTAGTAATAGATACAGAAATATGCAAATTAACCAAACCCAACTCTGTGCTAATTGGCCAACAGATCTCTCATGTAAGCAACAGTGAGCTATTCCACAAGTATCTGGAAATCGAATGGGTGACTGCGTAGGTGTAAATGCGTCGCTAAATTAATTTTCCAATAATAGACAATCTCTAACAAACAGAAACTTGGAAAAATAAACAAGCATAAGGGCAGAAGGATATTTTGTGTGTGATTTAAATAAGTATGACTTTTTTGTGTTTAGAATTTCAGCAACCACACAAAGCATAACAAAAGTAAACTTTGACTAAGGTTTCCTACACACAGCTAGCATTTGGTGTCACTACAAATAATTCATTCTCTCTTCACCATTAACGACACTATGATATGGGCAGAACATTTACTGTGTAATTTATTAAAAAGCAATTCTATTTTGTTTCAGAATCACTATTAATTCAAGAGTATGTCACGTATTTATTCCTATACGTTTCTGTATAGGTTTGTGCCTGTAGACACATACGTGTACTTTCATTTTTCTAAAGTTATATTAGAATAACACATTTCCATCAATGACACACAAAGAAATTGATAGAAAGAACACCTTAAAATAAATGACTTTTTATTTTCCCATGCTAATATCTCCCCTGTCTTCATAAAATTATATATAGCTAAAAGGGTTCTTGGAGATGTATTAATAAAAGCTCTTCAAATGCTACATAAGGAAATTACAAGTAAGCAACTTGTTTACTTCTACTGTTACATAATTAACTACATATGCAGTTTTAAAAAATGTCCTGTTCTTTTGCCTTTATATAGCATATAAAAAATTTGAGTAGAATAAGAATAAAATTCCTAATGCTAATAGTTTCCAAGGTGGTAAAACACTGGAAGCCACAGATTTTTCAGAATTCTCTTCCAAATCTGTCCCTCTCAAAGTTTTGTCCTCAATAGTATTATGAATTTATGAGTCAATAATGTGAAAATCCTATGTCCTCATGGCTCAATTATGTCCTATTCCGTTAAACAATGAAATTTTACTTCAAAATACACAATAATGTTTTAAGATACAAAGAAAGTAGCAATCACTGGTTATAGATATGAAAATATAAATTTTCTCTTTGTACTGAACCATACAAAGGCTTATACTTTTCATATTTTAATCCACAGAGCAGAATCCAGAGAGAATCTCAAAATGGCACTATAAATGTGAATTATTGAACTTGAGATGGTAGTAAGAAAATAAAAACCATTTTACTAGGATTAGAATTATTTAAGAATTTCATCTCTCTTTTATTCATAATTTTGACCACCTCTTTACAAGAAGTTTTTATGCTGATAAATGTAGCAGTTCTAACTTCTTAAATGAACTGTGCATTATAGATTAAAATAATGTAGTTGTATTAGGTTACTGATATTTATTTTGTTAATATATATTCAGTCACATATAAGCTCAATGAGATGCCAATGTTATGAATACACATAGTAAGAAATGTGGGACTTCGTTAAATATCATGATAAAAATTTCTTCCTTTAGACCAACTGTAGACATACACCTGGTACATTAAAATGCTTGTAACAATAATTAACGACTATTGGTACTTGTATTGTACAGAGATTGGAAAGCATCAAGTGATTTTTAAATGACACATGCATTGTGACAAGTGGACTAAAGAATGTATTTACTTTCAAATTGCTTAAATATCAAGGGCAAACTTGTTGGCAGATGACACAACAGATGTTAATTCCAGTTCTCTCTTCTCCCTTCCAACCCAGAACTTTCACAGCAATTGGTGGTCTGAGGGTGCTGGAATAGCTCAATCAATAGTTACACTCTATCCTTAGCAGTTAGACGTGAATTACTTCTTATACTAGAAATAACCCTTCTAATAAGAATTTTAGAAAAGCAAACATTTATTTAAAAAATATTAGAAATTTTTGTTCTGTTTCATTGGGGGAGTGGGGATCTTACAGATTTTGACTCTGTTTAATACATTGGTTTACATATAAAATATTGGCACTTTATTATAGAGTAGTCTCAGGCTAAATCTTTGCACATAGTCTCTTTGCTTCCACAAATACCTTTAACAGAGGGTAATTAGTGACCAGTGGCTAAGAAGACTTTTGTCTTGAGAGGTTATGCCTAAGCCTCTTGAAGATTCTCCATGTAAACAAGTCAGATGGCATCACTCATTATCCCTCCCTTTGTTTACTTGGAAAAAGGTTTTAAACTATTTAATGAGAGGATTACCCATACTTCAACTCTATTGAAAAAGATTAATTTATATTTTCCTGTTGGAAGTTTCGCCACTGCATTTGGCTTCCACTCTGCTATTGTTATTGGTGCTGTGATCAACAGAGCAAAGTCATCGAAAGGTTCTCCAAATTTCACAGCTTAACATTATTCAAACTCATTATGGGTTTTCCTTGACTCATAGCTGTTGACTTTCAAGGACTGTTAACTTGTTCCAGCAACTATGCTTTAAACTTTACTTGCTTGAATAGAAAATTTTATGACTAAAATCTGGATATTTTGGACAATTTTGCTAACTAAATGATAGATGAAGTAGAGCACCTACTCAAAATGGAATGTTAAAACACGGAGCCAAATTTCCGTGAAAACCTAAAAATAATGTCATTTTCCATCCTAATATATTTAGAAAAATTTCAAACATAATTTCAATATCTAACCATCTTTATGGGAACACAATGTATAAAAAACAAGACCCCCACCATTTCGAGATACAATTCTGTGATAGAAATCTTTACAAAATTTTCCCCCAAAAATGTGTGTATTATGGACATATGGTTGCATATTTGGATAACACCATTTGCATTTTTCAAACTTGCATTTTTTTTTAAGCACTAGCTTGGCTTTTGCTGTCAGAATGGCAAACTGCTAGTGTATTCATCTAGAATTCCTAGTTTAACTCTTTGTCATTTTAACGTTTTATGTAATGCTAATATGTTCACCTTTTCTTTAAAAAGTAACCTAATATGTTGGAGGCATTAAAATAAGAAAGACTTTTCAAACCATAAAATTTAATAATAGGAGGAGTCACATCATAGTGTGAAAAAAAGGAGAGTGTCAAAATCTGATCTTAGAAAAAAAATGCTTTTGAAAAATTACTGGGGGAAAAATAGCGTATTAAAATGATTTTACTTCAGATTAATTCTCTGGAAGGATTTGTGATTTTTATAATTTTCTAGAGTTATTTTGTAAAAGCGGTTTTAGTTCCTGAACATTTAAACATAACAAACTGGAATATAGAACACTAAAAAAAAAAAAAAAAAAAAAAAAGATGATGTGAAAATAAAGATAACAACAACCCTGACATTAGTAACTTATGGAGATTATACTTTCAAGGGAAGTGAAATTTCATTTGCTGCCTGCTTTCTAACACACATTCTTAAGTTTCTTTATGATATATTTTCTGTGTTAAAAATGAAGCATATTGTGCACATGGCCTTGCCACAGTATTTTAAGATATGCTTATTCCAATACCCTCTATCCCCACTAAAAGCAAACTTATTTAAGGGAATCAATGTACCTGCCTTGCGTACAATATAGACATCAAAATTACATTATCCACAGAACATATTTTAACTGATAGATTACATTTCATACAAGTTATTCCTTTAAATTGACATTACCAATATATATTTTTTTCATTTTCAGATACTACCTTAAAGGTCCACATTACATCTTCTCTATATGTTAAAATATGCACTATTTTAAATTTTGCAATATTGTGCATATATTTGGACATATTGCAGACATATTTGGACATATTGTGGACATATTTGGAATATTTCAGTTTTTCTCTTAATTGACATACTATATGGCTACTTATATTCCCAAGCCACTTCAATCTGCTTCTTTCAAATTATGTTTTTGCAATGTGTTTATCTAATTATTACTTATTTATTAGTTTCGGCAGAGGTATTTAATTAATTAGCATCTGATGCAAAGACAAAAGTAAATACTAGCACGGAAATTACGCTATTGAATAGGTATAAATTTTTCTGGTCCTAACACTGGCAAATGCAGTTAACCTTATTGATTTAGTTGAGTAAATTAAAATAACATAATAAAAAATATTTTACCACAAGGCAATATAACCCGACCACTGTGTCAGCTATTCTAGCCTTTGAAACTTAAATGCATAGTCTAACATTGACCATATTGATTTTTTTAAATAGTCATCCTATAATAAATATGACATTATCACTCCAACCCTGGGCAGTCCTGTTAGGTGATTAGAGAGTAGGGATGTAATCAGAGGAAGTACTTTGAAAGATAATCTTTCTTTATTCTCTTCCTTTGAAACACACAGAAGGAGGAACTATAGAAGAACAATAATTGCTGAACTGGCTGTTACATAATCTGTGCTAAATGATAAAGTACAGATACTTAAAAGTGATCATCTACCCCTTTAAATATTGAGGATGTCATATACATTCAAAAACTGAGATAGTAGTGGAGGCTAATTTAAGAATTTTTGAAAAGAATCTAAAAAAATCTTTTTAAGAAATATGTAGCAAATCACTCAATCACATCTAGTCTTGTTAGTCGATATATAACGGACAAAAACACTAGGCACCAGGTAAACAAAGCTGAGTTAGGGAAGATTCTAGCTGACAGTCTGAAACTAAAGTACTTATTTTAAGATCACTGGTAACAATTATTATCTAATCACATACAATCTACGAAAACAAATATTGAGGTCAAAACAGGATTGTAGAGTTTCTATAAATCCCCAGTGGTACAACCACCTCCAAAGTCTTCACCCCAGTTTTTTCATGTTTGTAAAGGAACACAAAACTGCAAGTGACTATTGGAAAATGATAAAATATGATAATATTCTAATAATTGATGGATCTACAAAAAATAAAACCAAATGTACTTAATTCAGCTATGAAAAGGCATAACTTAAACAGAAGGAACACAAGACTTAAACAAAGCAGAAGACAGCTGTCCAGAAATTATCAATTGCTAACGCACACAGATTGTGATTAAATTTTAATGTGGCTTTTAAGCAAAGATTTTGCTTATCAGAGAGAAAGAATCACAGAGAAAATATTGTTATTGATTTCATCATTTTAGTTGTAATTGATCCTTTAAGTAATTTTTCTTTCTTATAGTACCACTTTTTAAAGTGACTGCTTATATTAGACAAATCATTAGAGGCAATGTTCATGTTCATCTAAAATTCTAAGCCAAATGCATAAACTGTTCTCCAGTGCACTCAAAGTCACATCTGTTGAAAATAAAACACAGCATTCAATCCATTGAATAAAAACAAAACACAACTGTAGAATAGCTGGATAGTCAAATCATGTAAATTAAATGGCTTTGAAAATGATATTTTTGATTGATTTTTTTCAGGAAACCCAGTCTTTGGAGTTAAAAACATTGATTACCTTTTATGTAATTCACAGTGACAGTAAGGCAAATGGATCTGCTGCAGTGTCAGAGGTAGGGAACAGGAACAGATAGCAACATTTTTTTTTTAATAAGTAGAATGTTTGCTTATGTTTTCTTTCTCGATAAAGATATGCATACTGTCATTTTATCAATAAAATTAATTATTAAAAATAATACATAGCTATAATACTTCTTTATGTTCCTGTAGCCCATAATTATTTAACAATGAGTGAGATTGTTAAGGCCAAAAAACAACTTTAGTTTGGCTCCCTAGATATGACTCAATGTTGGGTTTCTAAAAGGATGACATATGTGCCAATTTAGTTATATAATGATATGAATTCATTTTTTAATTCAATAAATAGATATTGAGTGTCATCCATGTGCCAGACATTACGCTAGGAACATACTTATTGTCCTCATGTTAAATGAACATAGATGGACTTGCATATGAAGCATAAATATTGATTTAAAATTTTTTCTTTAAAGCATATTGACAGGTAGTTCACTAATTACTCAATGTGAAGTTAACCAAAAGACTATATAATGCAGTCAAAACACTGCACGTTTTCCTATTTTTGAAAATCTAGAACATACCATTCAAGTAAATGAGTTTTACCATGGCAAAAATATATGATCTAGATTTTCATGGATACCCAAGTCTTGTATTTTTAAAAAATCATTCATACTTTACTAACCACTCTGCACTTGTCAGCCATTGAAAAATTGATGGAATTGATTAGATTGGCATTGAGCTAGTTGATTATTGGCAACATGGAAGAGAAAAGTAGGTAAGACTATTTCTATGTGTCTCGCATATCTGAAGGTATAGTTAGACTTATGCAGAGACATAGTATCAGGTAATTGATTGAATTTTTCACTTTTTAACTGTGTGACAACTAGACCAACTATTTGTAAAGGAGAGAGCACATTTTAAATATTCTATTTTGTGTATTCAATTAATAGAGATCTAAGAGATCACACAATATTGTATGGGCATACATTGAATTAAAATAATTACTCTCCTAAAAAACAGTATGTGTATCAATTTGTAGCACTGCAGTTAGTATATTCTGAATATTCCAAGGTTATTAAGATTAAAAATTCAATGATTATTAGAAGAATTCTCTTCCAAACAAACCATTTTGCTTACTGATTAACTTATACCAATTGAACCACATAAAACCCTTTGATCAACAGGGGCCGGCCACAGTGGCTCATGCCTGTAATCCTAGCACTCTGGAAGGCCAAAGCAAGTGGATTGCCTGAGCTCACAGGTTCAAGACCAACCTGAGCCAGAGAGAGACCTCATCTCTAAAAATAGCCATGTGTTGTGGTGGATGCCAGTAATCCCAGTTATTTGAAAGGCTGAGGCAAGAGAATCACTTGAGCCTAAGAGTTTTAGGTTGCTGTGAGCTGTGACACCATAGGACTCTACCAAGGTTGACAAAATGAGACTCTGTTTAAAAAAAAACAAAACCCTTCCATAATCCAGCATGGACCACAATTCAAGAGCCATTTCATGGTCATAGTATTTTCTTTCCCTTTTGGTTGGGAGAAGGAAGGAAAATGGAGCAAAGCATCCTTTCAGTCTTGGATAATATCATTTTGTCACTGACATAAATAAATTATTATCAGAAATACCAGGTATTTAAATTTTTTAGTAATTATAATGACATAGCAGCATGTGCTTTCATTTTGTATAAAAAGGTAGGGGTTTAGTTTGTGTTTTGGAAATTCAGAGCTCCCATTCTCATCCCACAATTGTTTAAGTTGTTCAGTTAGGGAGATCCTTTACCACTTGGAATAACATTCTTCTAAACATCTTAAACTTCAAAAATATCATGATACTCATTTGGAAAATATAAATTCAATGTGCAAAAAAGTCTTACGAATTAAATAATTTTACAAATATCTGTTTACAGAAATTATTAACATATGAATAGGAAGCACTTAATCAAATACAGGACCACATAAGCTTCTGATACTTAGATCCCTAACAACCCCTGGGATGACATAGCGCCCTCTTTCAATGACTTGTTATACTCCCTGATGACTGAGTACCTATAATTCCCAGAGGGCAATAACAACTACTTGAAAATGGTAAACAAATCCTTTCTCATAGCCTAGATGGATTCCACCACTACAATTCATTTTTCATAACCACTTGACAACTCAACTTTTGGAGATAAGACCATCCAAATTTCAGTCTCTACAATTTCATCACTCATCTCATCTCCTTCATACTGTAGCAAGTATCTTTCAAACATGATTTATTAAAAAATTATATGTTTCTACATCATTTGTTGAACTCGGGGTCCAAATTTCCTTCCTACCAAAGTGCAGAAACATCTCTTTCTTTTCCACTTTACCCAAGGGAAGCACTCATTTCCACCATTATTTTAATTAAACTTCAATCACTTTTGCCAAAAATTTAATTTGAAACAAACATGTGCATGCATTCTTTGATGACAATGATGAGACACACACAGAGAAAAGGATTATATAATTTCTTGATAGTTAATTTAAATAAAGCACACCAGTGGAGACAAACCATTCCCTGTTAAAGAAAACCTCCATGAATTATACATCCTTGTCTGTAGTCCTACAGTTGAGTGTGTCATTGAAAAGATGGTACTTCAAGTTGCATGTCTGTGAGTGCAACTATTGGTTGAAAGAAGTGTTTTTCTTTTCCTAACTACACAAGGATCCTATCCAGGATGAATCCTATCACATGGTCCTCTTGACCTTAATGATGAACGTGTGGAAGACACATCAAAGGAACTGCTTGGGGTAACATCATTATATGTTTTCTCCCCCTTTTGGATACCTTTGTCTTGAGGTGGTTTTCATTTTGTGTACTACAAAATTGAAGCTCATATCATTTGGGTGAGGCTTTCTAATAATAACACTTTTGAATCCCTCTATGTGTTGTGGCTGTACTGACAGGAATTTATTTTATCCTTAAAACTTAAAAATTGTCCTGTTGTGACTATATTGCTATTCCTGGGAAGAAAACCATGTGTGTGTATTCAGCATGTGACATTCTCTCTTTTTCTTTTTTTTTAGACAGAGTCTCACTTTGTCACCCTGTGTAGAATGCTGTGGTATTCTAGCTCACAGTAACCTCAAAGTCTTGGGCTCAAGTGATCTCTTGCCTCAACCTCCTGTGTAGCTAGGACTATAGGTGCCCGCCACAACACCTGGAATTTTTCTATTTTTAGTAGAGACGGAGACTCACTCTTGCTCAGCCTGGTCTCCAACTCCTGAGCTCATTCGCCTGCCTAGGCCTCCAAGAGTGCCAGGATTAGAGGTATGAGCCACCACGCCAGACCATAGCATGCAACATTTTCAACTTCCACATCAAGTGCTTAATTCTTAAGGGCTGAAATTTAGAGTAGAAGCAGAGTAGACTTTTAGGCATGAACTTCGGAGTTAGATGTTTTAATGTAAGAATTCCTTACCTAATTCCTTTCATGGCCATGACCAGTTCCATGACCAATAAGAGCTCAGTCTTTCCCTGCCTCAACTACCTCATTTGAGGGATAGGCAGAAAAATATCTTGTAGTACTGTTAAAAGAATTTAATGATATAACATATTAAAAAATACTTAGCACTGTGTTTTTCATTGGGTAAGCCTTGAATGTAAAAAATCTATTATTGATATTTACCAAATATAATGACCAAAATTGGCAGAATTGCATGGCATTCTATAATGTTTTATCCTAATCCTTTTTACACTTGTAAATCTTTTTGTACATGAGTGACTGCCTGCTAGGAAGATTGAAACTTATAGCTTGAAAGAAAGTCAGACTCTGCAGGGTAGCCCAGAGCAAAACTAGACTAAAATCAGATATTGGGAAATTAGCATATATATAGCTGCAGTTTGTAAGTTCTCACTCTAAAGTTTAATTCTTCCCAATGACAACAGAAAAATCATCAGTCAAGAGTTTCAGACATTTTATTTTGGTTTTATGCTTTTTTTTTTTCTCTTGTTGGTATATGTGGCACTACATTTCATGTTCAATGTGAAGATCTTTTTTTGGAAAAGGAATAGTGTTTCTTTCTAAGGATTCTATTACAAATTTTAGATTTATGGAAGTTCTCTTTTTTCTCTCTTCTAAGATCTATGCTTGCAGAATGTCTATTAACTATTTTAAGAGTTATTAATATCACTTTTGCATGTATTTCTGGAGAGACTAGAGTAAGGTTAAGGGTATTTCAGGGGGTTAGTGGGACCTCAACTTTTTTCTCTTTTCCTTGTTATAAAGATGATTGGAAAACAACAGATCTATCATTTAAACAGGATTCGAATACATCTTTGAAAGCTAAATATTTTACATTGTGCTAAATGATAGTGCTCTTTAAAATTATCTGTGTTGTGTTGTAAATAAGGTTAAAATGACAAAGAATCAAGAGTTTTAGGAAACTCAGCATCTTGTTACATTAATCTCAGGTCAGATACTATTTTATGAAAGAGCACAGTAGTTTAATGGGCATTTGTCGATTTAAATTAAATTGCAACTTTGGAGATAGTAACTTGCAAACTTAAAACAGTCATTTGATATTATGAATTACATCTTATGCACATTAAGAGATCTTAAAGCAAGGAAACCAAAGATAGAAAATATTGGTTCACATTTCAAACCACAATAAGTGTGAATATAGCCTCAATTTAATAAAAATGTATAATGCAACTTTCCTTGGGTTTAATGTCTTACAATTGTTCTTGGAATGAGCACTTGTTTTCCCATTATTGGCCATTTTAATCGACTTACACACTAGTTTTCTCATTTAAAGATCGCTTGATAGTATTGGGTGCTCTTTATCCAGGGGCCATGCTCTACTCCTGCCTGGTCCAACAGCACAACAGTTTACATATTTTTGAACTTGATCTGAAAACTGATTTAAAAATCCATACAGACAATCCAATTTCCCTGAAAATACATACACACAAGTCTGCTCAGAGGTGGCTAAAATAAAATAAATTTCATTTTAGGAGACAGGAAGGAAGATGAGACAAGAAAGTAAAGATGCTGAAGTAAATGGGTACTTGCCCCGACCAAGATCGAAGCCTGCCTCTCCCCAGAGTACGTCAGAAGAGGGCATGGGAGACAGCATTGGAAAAGTAGAATGTTTGAGTCTTTCTTTCTAGTGGACTGCATTAAATATTCAGCAAAAGAGGGGATCAGTTTACATGACTCTCCTTGTTTCTCATGTATCGACTGACAGGTGTGTAAACATACATAGACAACACGGTGGTGCCCTCACTGTGCCCTGGTGACCGAGGAAAGACAGGGTTTAATCCCCTAAGGTGATCGCACTGAGGACTCAGCAGACACACTATGCTCGGATTGGAGAAGGAGCTTACCTTTAGACTTTGAGGCTCAAGGAAATTCATTCAGAGAGATGATCTCATGCCAGCCACGTGTTATTGAGGTAGAACAATTTGTTTTGATTCTGGGGACTTGAATGAAACCCTCACTAGTGCCTTTGAAACAATGGTAGCACAAAGAGCCTAGTCTTTTGAAAGCCTCACTTTCCTGGTGGCAAACCACCAATCCACATCTCCTTGATTTCACTGAGGGTAGAATCACAGCAATCAGGGAGAAAGAACTGACCTTCTGGCTGTGAGACCAGAAGCAGTATTTAAAACATTTACTCATTCATGTTTGAAAGATGTCATGGTAAATAAATTATGACTGTTTACACTGAAGACTAGGAGTCTCCTTTTTCTCCACTATAGGCAGCGATTTGGCTGAGATCGTATCGTTCTGTGATACTATCACACGCTACCTTTTTTCTCACTTGAATTGTACTTTTGGCTGTCATATGCGCTTTTGAATAAAGGTTTACATTAGTGGAAGATATCATAATAGCATATCTCCTTTTCCTGAGTTGATACACAAATCAAAAAGAAAGGATAAGGCCAAGACTCCCTTTGTCCTTGGAAAAGTATGCCATCTGCATTTAGCTTATGATATTCAGCTGGGAACAAAATTCTAGCATAAGGATGTCGTTAATACAACCCTCAAGTTAAACTGTAAATTCAAAGTACTTTAAATGTCTTATAATAGTCAAAGCCAGTAAAATCGACCCTGTATATTTTTATTTCATCTCTGTTGGATCATATGATATTTAATAATTGGTTCTGGCACCTCGTTGCAAATTATTATAACTTTGAGATTCAACAGTCCTATTGAACATATGGGCAGCACAGGCTCAGAACATATATATGATACAGCCTCTCGCGAGGACCTTCTGTCTTGTTTTCCTTAGCTTGGAAGGGTCAGGTAAATTTTGTTGTGTCGTCATGTGCTAAGATTCCTCCATCTCTGTTTTGCAGGGTACATGCTTAATGGGACTGATTTTTTTCCTCTAACTGTGAACACTTCCTTTGCAAAGCCAAAAGAGAAATTCATGCATCTGGGATGCAGTTTTAGTGGGCTCTTACTAAAGCAGTTATAAAGCTATTCCAGCATCAGTGCACAAGCATTCATCAACCCAGAATAGGTTCTATTACTTAGTGCCATATTGTATCCTGGCTTAGCTGCAAACTACAAGAGTTTCTGGAGTCAGGGGACCTTCCCATGCTATTGAAAGTATGTGATGATTCTTTACTAATCCTGGAAACGATGGAAAGTTGGCGATAAAATACAGTTGACCCCAAGGAACCTTTTCTATTGTCCCCTCAACATTTTTTCCCCAGTTCTACTCAAAATAACATCCTGAAACAATATTAGGAAAAGCGTTTCCACACCACAGCCCATTAAGATTATTTTCCACATCCCTGCTGCTTTGCCTCTATCTCTAGCCTGTTTGCCTTGATTTGCTCTTGTGTTATTTCGCATTAATTGCCATATTGTTTATTGCCACATTCAAACACACCATAATATGGGCACAGTGGCAATAATTACAGAGTAAGCTCTCCTTAAAAAGAGATGTCAAGATGGTTGGTGGTGGGTAGGGTGGGCAGAAGGTTATGATTTATACCTTATGTTGACATTGTGAAACGGCGCTGGTTCAATTTCTCTTGATTTCACTATAATGCCTAATACTGATCTCCCTTTGTCTGTCATATAATTAGTCATTACTAAGACTACCAAGCTAAAAAGTTCATGGGGGTAGGAGACAATGGTTAAAGGAATTTTTCAAGCCCTGAAAAATTCTCTTTCTACTGCAATATTGCATTTTTAAAAAATGTCATATCGGTGGGCAAGAAATAGCCACATGGAAGGTCTCTAATTCTAACTCCAAAAACTAAAATCCTGTTTTCTTTAAGAAATATCTTGGGAAATGATACTTTTCATATCTATGCTTGTGTTTATGTATATTTACTCAAAATATGCATAGAAGTCCTGCAGAGGCTGTGGGTGGCGATTTCTTCATCTCTTTGTTGCAAAAACCCACCTCTCGGTGAGCTATCCTACCCTTGTATCCTGACACTCAGCCGATGTTGAAAGTCTACATCACAGTTAGGTTGCTGCTCAGCCCAGACAAGTACTAAGAATTCCCCCTAATGATGGTGAATAGCAAGTTGGAGTCACATCTGACCCTGGCTGACCATCGTGAAGCTGGGGTCCCTTTCACACTGCAGAGCTGAGAGCATCTTTTACAACTGCTGATCTGCCTCAGATCATGCACTTGCTTGCTTGGCAGCACGTAAGCCAGTAGGTGGAGTGCTTGCTAACAGTAATTGAATATACAGAACTTGAACTTAAAATAAGCGGAAGCCACTTTTCTTGTTATAAACTGCTAAAACCATATTTACACCAAACTCTTTCTATGGATATAATTAGTTGGAAAAATGTGGCAAGGACAGGGTTGAGACGAATGCAGGCCTCTGGTTGCACAGTGGAACACAGAGGCAAAATTGTGCTCAAGAAGATCAACACGTCATATGGTATAAACCTTATGGAAAAGGACACTTTCTCAAACATTTAACTGAGTTCGAGTTGGTAAATAGACTTTAGTCCCTCTTTTGCGAAACTGCGTATTTATGCTGCTCAAAGAGTAAACTAGCTTTGATTCACTGGGCATGGAAAAGCTCCTGTTATGGAAGATTAATTACATAGATGTGTTGGTAGTCATAGTAGGTTCAGCACCTTTGGGAAGAAAAGTTGCAAGAGGTGCCTCCAAAATAAAGTGTAACTTTCCCTTAAGAGTGCCTTGTTTTACTCCCAAAGAAGATTTTCAAATGTATTTAAAAGCTGCAGCTTGAGGCTTGCTAACTACATCACTCTAAATCTATCTATATCACACCTAAAGATGTTAAAGCAACATTTAGAACTCCAAGGAGAAAACAAGCAACAGAATTTAGAAAGCAGGAACCACATGGAAATAAGAAAATCTTTAACCGTTTTTTAAGAATGTGAGTTACATGATGTGAAGTCGATGAAAATGCAAGAGTTTAAAAAAGAATCTCTTGTTCCATATCAGGAATACTTACAGATCTGATTCCATGGCATGCAATTACCGAAGATCTGTGTGGCTTGGAAATACCAATTCCTCTAAAAGGGCTTAGAGCAAATAATTGCACAGTAGACAATGACGAAAGCTACTAAAATAGTGATCACTACCCCTTTATTTAATGTTTTTGAATTATAAAAATGGTGAACTCTTTTTTAAAAAAAATTTCTATCAGAACGCTGTTGACTTTTTTCTAATTATTCCATCATGTTCTCAGTTCCTACCAAATTGGGGATAGATTCTTGTTTCAAATATGGGACTCCCTTTATACTTTGGGTTGTACATGGAGAAATAGAGGGAAATAGTGGGCACTGTTAACCAATTTAATCAAAGTTTAATTTGACAAATAATTCTCTGAAGTATTTGATAGCTTTACTCAACCAAAAACCTGTATTTGATAGCTTTACTCAACCAAAAACCTCTCTGCCTTTTCAAGTAGTATGAATAACAAATTGAATGTCCCTCAGGCCAGTAAAACGAATAGATACTGCTAATTTTAAACGACAAAGTTATATTTTCTATTTATTATAAAAAGACAAAAATATTCATTTCCATAAAGCATCTTAAGACAAATCGTTGCATTTGGCTAATAGATACCAGAAGCAAACCACAACATAAATTAGATTCCTTAGCCAAGAAAGAGAAATTTTATAATTTACTTATTATTTACTTATTTTGAACTGGAGACAATACTATGACTATTGACATGTTCTAATTCCAAGGCAAAATTCCTTGACCATGGGCTAACCCAGGAAAGAATTGCAAAGGAGTTCCAGTAAGGAATGAATGAATATCTTTGTCTAAATCCTTCCCCATGCTCATTTATTCCTTTAGTTCTGCAAGTGCCATTGTTTATGTGCCCACTAAGTGGATTTGGGTTTCTCTCACTTGAAAAATATGTAGTTCATTTGTTTTTCTGTTAGTTGTCATAATTTTGCCTTGCTTTGCTTACTTCAGTGTGTTACCACCCCCCTTAGATATTGAACCACGCCATTCTCAGCCAGGTTCATCTCTTGATAGTGAGGAGGCAATAGACTTTACCAAGAAAGAGAAAAGTGTTTCCCACTGATCTCACCAAGGTTATATTGTCTCTTAATAGAACTGTTGATAGATCCTGAACAGCTCCATTCTGACAGTGTTGACTGGTAGGATGAAATCCTCCACACAAAAGCACAGTAAAATATTTTGGGAAGTCATTATTAAAAATAGTGACACTAGTAGCTTAGTTAACTATGCTTCAGTATGAAGCTTGAGAAGCCCCTGCCTATTCTCCTTCCAGACCCATTTGAAGTCAGCAGTTGAGCTTAATGATGTCCCAACATTTGCCAAGCTATGGGTGGGGGAGGGACAACACGAGACTGCTGCCATTGCTTGAGATTTCCCTCCTCTCTCTCTACCTATAAACAGCTCATCTGTCTCACCCACACGGGTACTGTTATCCTTGAAACAACATTCTATTATTACCATGCCTGTTTTTTAGAATTGGTTCTTAACTTCAGATTGTATTTTGGAAATCAAGTTTTCAAATTCTCCCAGATTTTGATGGCCAATTTAAAAATATTGATAGTACTATATGCTGGAAGCAGCTCATCTCACTAAAGAGCTCAAATGCTGCATTTCCATTCACTACCAGAGGGTAGCCTTTTGTGAAATACAGATAGCCTACCTTTAAAAAAAAAAATCCCAACAAAGAGTTCAACCCCTCCCAACCTCTAATATTTTTCAAAGTGTGAATTGAAGAGGACTTAGAGACAGATGGGTCTGGATGATCAAGTTACCTGTTATAGCAGCACATCTGCCGGGGCAGTCAATCACGGTGATGGCTCTGACAGGTCGATGGAGCCTGAGCAAGAACAGCTAATGCAGACAGAAGAACGGTTGGGGAAGGGCAGACCTCCTGCCTGTCTCCTGGGTTTGACTGGTCTGAAAGCTGTACTTGAATTTGCCCTGGTTAAAAATCTGTCTGTCTATTGAGCAAAGATATTAGATGAAAGATGTGAGCTTCTAATTTTTTTTTTTTAGCCAACATATTGAACATGTAAGATTGGGAATGATTCGATTAGCACTTTCAAGCTGTCAGTCAATATTTGGTCGTATTTGGGGATGTGGTAGAGAGCATAGGGTGAATAAGATTCAGAAAAGAGGAGGTGGGAAATAGTTTCAGAGCTACATTTTTCTCTAAAGTGTCAAAAGGAAGAAATGTGTAAAGCACTAGTTGCCTATTTCTAAGAGCTCAATATAATAAAAATTAGCATTAAACAGAACAAAGACAATTCTAAGAATGTCAAAGAAGCATAATTCATTAAATTTATGGGGGTCTGCTACTTTATTTTCTCTTTATATTTGATCCTTTTCTTCTATCCTCATTCAAAAAAAGAATCAGATTTCTTAATCCTAATAGATCTAACTATTTGTCAATAGCACACACTAGAAAATATAGAGTAAATGATAAAAGATTCCACACACAATAAAAAGATGTGTTTCAATTAAGTGCAGCATTAATTGCACCTCTAATGTGACACATTTGTAAAAATGTAGATTTTAGAAGACAATAAACCTTGAAATAGTCTGACTGTAATACAGTACCATAAAAAAAAATAATTCTAAATCTCAGAGAAATATCTAAATGTTAGGCAAAGGCCAGAACTGTTAGTTAAATTTATGGTTAGTTAATTATGTATTTATGTATGTTGTATGTAGGTATCTAGCTTTATTTTTGTATATACACCTATATTTTATATTTATGATTAAAATACACACACTGATGTGTTTAATTTAGAATTCATGTATTTCTTTGAAAAGTAAAAGAAAAATATTCTATAAGATAAGCATTATTATTACCCCACTGTAGAACTACAGTGAGCAAACATTGCTGAAAAGAGGGCAGAATGTTAATACATGCAGAACTGCTGTTAGTAGCGATTTTCTCCACAATGCCAAACTGATGGGGATTCGTGAAAGAGCCATTAAACAGATGCGTTGCTTTTCAATACATTCTTCAAGTATTTTTGCTCCCTCATCCACATTTTTAGTAAATGATGCTAAATGTTTTCAAAATATTACTATATTGGCTTTTTTTTAACTTGAATTTTTTAAGTGGACTCATATTTAGCAGCAGATGGTTTAAGATACCAGAACTGCCATGGCGTTAGTTATTTGGGTCCCGACAACAAACTCTCATACCTCAGTTTATGGGATGGTAGAGATTAGAGAGGAAATCATTTGCTTAAAAAAAAAATCCAGAACAAACTCAGAAAAGGGACTTTTCCTAAATAAGAATCCTATCACATTACAGAAATAAGTTCACATTTCACTTCTTGCTAATGAAATGTTGGGTCTCAAGCTTTTCAAAGTTTTAAGACAGATGATGTTTTCATTTATTTTTTTGAAGAAAAAAATCTTTGTTTGGAAAACTGTGGTCTGATAATAGTTCTGATACTCATGTAGTTTAACATACATGCTGAAGATAAGCGCATCCTATTAGATGCCCCCTCAATAGTATGCAAAATACTTTAGGTCGAGAAAGGAGACATCATTTCACATGATGGCATTATAGTCAATAAACAGGGTCAGTATATTTCTTTTCCTAGGGAGTGGAAAATATAAAGAATTTCTTTTTTCTGATTTTCTGGTAGTAACCAGAAAATTATGAATTCTTTGGGGGGACTTGGCCAATCTAACCCAATTTAAATATAATTTCCTAAAATTTTATTGAGATTTTGCCCAAGTCATATGAATTATAATCCATCTGTTCATCAACAGTACCAATAAAGCAGGAAGAAAAAAATGAATTTCAGAATGACTTTAGTTTTTAGTATAGGTCAGAACATTCTGGCAACTGGGATTCTTGTTGCTTAGAATCACCCTGCTCTTCAGGGAAATAAACATAAGTGTCTAACAAGAAAAAAATTCTGACTAGAACTGGTGGGAGAAAAAGGAAGAGGAAGAAATTGTGACAATAAAACTTCAAAATTTTTAAAAAGTCTTAGATCAAAACTTCAGCTGTTACAATTGCCTCTAAAATGACAGCAGCACTATTGAGGCTGTGCCTATTATAAAAAATAACAGAATTAGGGTTTTTCCTAATACATTCAAGGGCATTGTCCTTTGTATCAGGCAAAGACAGTCTTTTTAAAATGAATTAATGCTCCATAAGGTCAAGTTCAAAGTAGGAAATGTGGAAATCTGCAGCTCTCCAGTTTCTAACAGACATGAGTCTATT
>CAUYON010121226.1:35000-39359 GCA_963573935.1 Arctocebus calabarensis
TTGCTTTAAAACTTAAGGAAATGATGGAGAAGGGAAGGATACAGCTAGTGGGAACAGCAAACTATTGAAGTTTTTTAAAGACCTTGGCTGTATATCAATTACAAAATCTGGTACTAGGATAATATAGGATATGGTGACTGTAGCTGATTTAGATAAGCAGCAGGTGACAATTTAAGCTCTACACATCAGTCGAGACTTCTGAGGATATTTGAAGCACAGGACCTGCACCCTGAGAACTGCCTCAAAAACAAAACTAAAAATAGGTCCTGTAGACACCACTCTGTGAACTGTTAACCAGGTGTGGTGGCTCATGCCTGTAATCCTAGCACTTCGGGTTGCTGACTTGGGAAGTTCCCTTGAGTTCAGGAGTTCAGAACAGCCTAGGCAAGAGCAAGACCCCGCCTGTACAAAAATTAGAAAAACAAGCCGGCATTGTCATGGGTGCCTCTAGTCCCAGGTACTTAGGAGGCTGAGGCAGGAGGATCACTTGAATCCAGGAATTAGAGGTAGCAGCAGCTATCATAACACCACTGCTCTCTATGGGGATGTAGGGGTGGGGGTGACACAGTCAGATTCTGTCTCAAAGAAGAGAAAAAGAGAGAAAGAGACATGTTAGAAATATTAAGGTTTCATTTCAATAGGGGAGACAGGAAAACATCAGGATAACCTTTCTTCACTGATAGATGGAACCTTTCTTCACTTTAATGATGGAAGCACTGTGTCTGAAATAAATACCTCGTGTGGTTCTTGGACTTTGTTCCATAGAAATTCCATAGCTATAGAGCTTTCTATGGAAAAAATATTCCCATGGGTGGACCTGAGTTAGGATAATTCCCAGTTTATTAGTATAAATTAACCTGCTTAATCGTCTGCTTAGGTGAGTATACCTCTATGAAGTGAAAATGTTCTTTATCTAGAACTGACCTTAACTCATTTCTATTTAAGTTAATTTTTTTACAACTTAGTAGTAAACTTGAGCTTTGAACTCCTGGCTTTTCCACTTATCAGCTGTGTCTGTGAGCAAGGTATTTAACTCATTTATGGCTCAATTTCCCCTCCCATGAAATGGAGTAATGAGAGTAATGACCTCATAAGGCTTTTTGGGGGATAAAATGAGTTTGCTCCTGTAGAATTCCTGCCATGTAAGAGCTCAAAGAATCTTTGTTATTGACTTTACCAGGAACAATCATCTTACGGATTGTCTGTTTGAGATTTCCAGATATTGAGAAAGACACTGACTTGGAGAAATATTGATCTAGAGGCCCAATTTTTCAAGAAGTTTGACATAGTGCCTGTTCCACAAAAAATTGCAACATTGGTTTGTGGCTGTGTCTCTGAAAGCCATAGACTGAAGTGTGGCTGTCTGTGGTTGGCCTATCACATTATCATTCCTGGTCTTACAGCTGAATTGATTGGCCAGCGATTCACAGTCTTTAAAATGGATCAAATCAAACTGGCTTTAGTTTAGTAAATAGTTATTATTTATGGCTGAATGAACCAACCTTCCTTGCTTCCTCTATTTCTTCTTCTCTTCCGCCACCCCCTCTCTGTTTTTTTCTGGCTTTCTTTCTCGACATCCCTTTAACTCCCAAACTAAATTCCTTTCATTCATTTTAATTTATACATTTCAAGTGTTTCTGATTGGTTAGTCTATGTAGTCTGTGTTTTCACTTTACCAAATTAGCATCATTAGTTACTTATACTAATCCAGTCTCTCTTATCCCTTAATACTTGATGCAATGAGGTCAAGTTTTCTCTATTTTATTTTGTCTTCTAATTTCTTGTGTGGAGGTATTTAACCCTAGACAAAGAAGATAAATGTTTTTATTGCAATATTCCCAATCTCCAGCCCCCTTGTTATGAAGACAACAATTTCTTCTCAATTCTCTATCAGCATGCTTTTCTGTATGCTGTTCAAAATAGCTTTGACCTTTACGGCTGTGCTCTCATACTGTAAACTCACATAATAATATTGAACTTGTATCTAGCACTCCTTGTTTGCAAAGCATTTCATGATTATTGATTAGTTATTTCACACATAACCAAGCAAAGCAGTCTGGATAGGTCATGAAAATACTAATTTATTGACGAGGAAACTGACAGAGGTACTACTACTTAGCTCAGCTGTCAGCACCGAGAGCGACACCCAAGTGGTGCTGTGTTCCGCTGACTGAATTGCTTGGTTACCAGGGAACTGTGGTCAAGGACCACATAGGTCTTTTTTAGCACAAATACCGCGGATAAGACAAAGTACGTATCCTAGAGCCACATAACCTAAATTCAGACCCTGACTTTACCACTTCCTAATTGAGTCACCTTGGACCATTCACTTAAGCTCTCTGTGATTTTTCTAATCTGTAAAAAGAAGGTAGGCACTTCATCCTTAGTTGTGAGAATTCAGATTGGCAATCCCCTCCAATTAGCACCCGGAAAATTAGTACGTATTCAAAAAATGCTAGCTACAGCTGGGTGCTGTAGTCCAGTGGTTAGCAAGCCAGCCCCACACAGGGTGGTGGGTTCGCACCTTGCCTGGGCCTGATTAACAAAAAAAAAAAAAAAAAAAAAAAGAAGAAGAAAGAAAGAAAAGAAGAGAGAAAACAAAGATGCTAGTTACCTTTGTTGGGGTTTTTTTTGTTGTTAGTTTGTTTTAGTTTCTTGTTTCTTTTTAATTCGCTTTGTGGTCTGATACTAATGTTTACCGTCTTTCTGGAATTATATTCATTTACCTTTTCGAAAACTAAACATCAATATTGTTTTGCGCTCACGGCTCCTCCCCGCCTTTTAAACGTTTCTCTGTTTGAGCCGGCACTTGGAAGCAGCCTGTGCTCTCGTGGTGTGGCTCACGCCGGACGAAGCTGCCCACGTGCTGCCGGCTGCCCACCAGCCAGTCTCTTTCTCTTCTCGGGCCGCCACCAGGGCGCAGAATCGCTCACTCGTTAGTAACTTACCTAATGAGTTCTTCATATGTGTTAGAAATTTTATATATATTCAAGGCATAAGTGTGTTGTACAAGACAGACAAAAATGCCTGTTTCCTGGAGGTTTTGATCCGCTGGACTCATATCAGTTTTTACGATGCCAAAGAGCACATGACAGCTGTGGCTGCCTCAGCCTTTCTACCTTGGGGACTCTAAACACTTCCACGGAAATAAATGCTTTGTGTTTCCTTCAAATTCTGCATGGAAATGCTAGGAAGTGGTCTAGGCCTACAGCATGATAGATTTAGATACTGGAAACACACATACATATATAATGCATATATAATATATACAGAATTATATATATATGTATATATACACACACATATGTAATATACATATACACACTTTCTTATCGTCATGTTTCCAAATTGGTTAAACTAATCAATAAAGGTTTATATTCTATCATAGAACAGATACATATGAAATAAAAATGTCATTGGATCATAAATGCAAACCCGATTATAGATAATTTATAAGATTTCATAAGATTATGACTAATACTGAGCTCTAATAAACACAACTGTGCGTAATTTTTCTTCATGAACATACCTATCTTGAAATATTTCTGTGTGAATTCTACCCTGACATAAACTCTCTCATATGCACATACATACACCAGTTTTTATGGAATATTTCAATCTTTGGAATAGTTCCCAATCCTTATTATTTTTTTAAAAATGCACCTTTCTTTAGTCAAAATCAAAAGACTTTATAGAACTCCTCTTGAATTCTTGGAAAAATTGTATCTTCATTCTTATTTTGTTTTACAAGTTAGTGAATAGCAATACAAATAATACGCCATATATTTTTCATGAAGACGGTGAGTATATTTGGTGATTCATACTATGCAGAAATATGTATATTACATTATTATTGCATTTAGTAATATTATTATTTATTCATTTGTTTATTATTATTATTTATTTATTTAAATTTATTATTATTATTAATTTATTTATTTATTCACTATTATTTATTTGAGTTCCTACCTTGTGGCACCTATTATCATCAACATTCTCAATGTGTGATTGCCTTTTCTTTCACAGTGACACAGAGGTAAGCTCTTCTATCTCATCCATCCCATTTTATGAAGCAGGAACTGGAAGTCAGGCGCTTGTAAGGGGGAGATGACTCCTTGATTCCAGATCTCTTTGACATTAGTCTTTACTTTTTTTGAGAGAGAGAGTGAGTCTTGTTCTGTTGCCTGAGCTAAAGTGAATAGTGTTAGTGTAGCTCACAGCAACCTCAAACTCCTGGACTCAAGCATTCCCCCTGCTTCACCCTCCCCAATAGTTGGAACTAGAGGAGCTCACCACAGTGCTGGCTTATTTTTCAGTTTTTGTACAGGAAGGGTCTTTGGACTGGTCTCAACGTCCTAA
>CAUYON010121228.1:0-14474 GCA_963573935.1 Arctocebus calabarensis
CCTCTGGGATCTCCTGATTCTACTTTAATATTCAGAGTTGCAGTTGAAGAGAGTGGAGGGATTTGAAGAATCTCATCAACAGGACTCCAGGAAACATCCAAAGTGATCATAGTTTGTGATGCAACAACTGTATCATCCAAAGTTGTGGACTTAAAGAGCTCATACTGGGCATAGCCCTTAGATGTTACAGTAAACAAGTGGTGTCTTTTCTTGTGTGAATTTTTCAGGTTTTCAAGATTTACAGAATAATTTATATCAGCCAAAGGGGGGGGGGGAAGGGCAGTAACCGGCAGATTAATCTTCAAATGGCTCATATTAGGATTGTGAGCCATGGTGTAAAGTCCAATTAACTGCCTTGCTCTCCCAGCTGGTAAAGCAAGTGGTCCAATATTTTCACCAGTAGAGAAATCAGAAATAGCAGTTTCTTCAGATTGAAGCTCTTCAATCTGACTTGTTTCTTCCTTTTCTAAAGGCACTTTTTCCGCAATGAATACTATGTCATTTTCATTTAGAATATTTTTCAAGGGATTTAGCTGACCTTTGCTGATCAACTGCACCTGGACATCAGCCTCATAGATAAATGGGTCTTTATAGATTCCTTACTTTTCTTCATTAAATGCCTGCAGGAGGCGCGAGTAAAACTCCTCAGCCACTCGGTTCACTCTCTCCCACATACTGTCCGGACCTGACGACCCACTTTTAAGAAGAAAGCTCCAAGGAAGCTACTTTGGGAGGAAACTTCTCAGGAAATTCCCCAGTATTCTCAGGGGGAAAAAAATATCCATATCTTAAATCGGCTTAAAGACCAGCCAGCCTCAAACTAGTGTTCTGCAGGGGAAGTCAGGACAGAGGGTCAGGAATGGCTGGGTCCCTAGGTGTGCCGCCTTGGTGAAAATTGATCTCATTCTGCCCTTGTGATCTGTGCACACTTATGCATGTATAATTCAACTTCAGTGCAAATGTAAGACAAATACTTCACCAAGAATTATAGTCCAAGCATACTCAAGAAGTTTTCTACCTTTTTCACAAGTTTGGAAATTCATTTGGCAAAGAGTTCTCATCCTCTTGAGACTAAATTCAGGCCTGAAGAGAAAATGTAACCCCTAAATGGGGCCCCTAAAATATCACATGAACAAATTTTTAGTATAAAAATACATTCCATGAGATACATCAGACAGATTTATATTAAAGAATATTCTTTGGTTCAGTACCTGTAGCTCAAGCTGCTAAGGCACCAGCCACATACACTGGAGCTGGCGGGTTGGAAGCCAGCCTGGGCCAGCCAAACAATGAAAACTATAACCAAAAAATAGCTGGGTGCTGTGGCAGGTGCCTCTATTCCCACTACTTGGGAGGCTGAGGCAAGAGGATTGCTTAAGCCCAAGAGTTTGAGGTTGCTGTGAGCCGTGACGCCACAGTACTCTACCCAGGGCAATGGCTTGAGACTCTTTCCAAAAAAAAAGTGTGTATATATATATATTGTTTATCTGAAATCCAAATTTAACTTGAGTATTCTGCATTTTTATTTGCTCAATTCACATTTCAGATCAACAAATCTTTCATAATACTGTATATAATATACCAAATTTACATGGGAAATATTTATACTGAAAAGATTTAGATGAAATCCAAATTTAACTGGGTGTCCTATATTTTATGTGACAATCCTATTCTGACTGCTTTATACATAGCGATTCCTTTAACCATCATACGACTGAATGAGGGAGGTTCTGTTATTAACTCCATTTTATAGATGAGGAAGCTGAGGAAGAAAGATTCAGTAATTTGCCCAAAATACCTGGCAATCCCAAGTGTTGGCAAAAATGAGAGTAATCGGCATTTTCACGTACTGGTGGTAGAAATGCAAAATGGTACAGCCACTTTGGGAAATCATTTGGCAGCTTCTTACAAAGTTAAACACACACCCAGCATGTAACCCTACCTACCTACTAAAACACTTTGAAGTGTTTGGAGACTGTGATGCCAAAAACAAACTGTGCTCTGGTTGATAAATGTATCAACAGGGGTCTAAGTTAGAAAGTTTAAAATTTTTTGTATAACAGAGAGAAATATATAGTCATGAGCTGAATGTTGATGTTCAATGACAGCCCGCATGTATTACTGTGGTCCCCTGAGATTATAAGGAACTGAAAAATTCCTACCACCCAGAGGTAGTGACATCGTAGCTGTCCTAAGGTTGTAGCATAATGCATTATGCGTGTGTTTGTGGTAACGCTGGTTTAAACAAAACTTCTGTGCTGCTATGAATACAAAAGTATGGCTCATACAAGTATGTACAGTACATAATACTGATAATGATAATAAATGGTGATGTTAATGGTGTATTAATATACTAAAGCTTTTATTGTTATTTTAGAGTATACTACTACTTAATTTTTTTTAAAAGGTTGCCATAAAACAACCTTTGGCAGGCCCTTTGGGAGGGACTCCAGAAGACCGCATTGTTTAGTGTAGGAGTTGGCATCTCCATGCCTGTTATTGCCCTTGCGGAACTTTCAGTGCGAGAAGTGGGGCTGGAAGACAATGAATATCGATCGTCCTGACCCTAGCCATCGGCCTAGGCTAACATGTGTTTGTTTTTTAGTTTTTTTTTCTTGGAATCTTATTATTATTATTATTATTTTATTGAACCATAGCTGTGTACATTAGTTCCATCATGGGGTACAGTGTGCGGGCTTCACATACAATCTGAGATATTTTCATCAACCTGATTGACATAACATTCATGAGATTTTCTCGTTTACTATGTGAAAACATTTTTGATCTGTATTTAGAAGTTTTCTCCTGACCCTTCAAATATGTACCACACATGTGATCTCACCCTTTGTCCTGGTGGGCACCTGTAGTCCAAGCTACTCAGGAGGTTGAGGCAAAAGAATGGCTTGAACCCAAATGTTTGAGGTTGCTGTGAGCTGTGATAGCACAGCACTCTACCGAGGGTGGCAAAGTAAAACTGTCTCAAAAAAAAAAAAAGACAAATTCTCAATATTTAGTATTCCCAAAGATAAAGCTGTCTTAATTTCAAGAAATGATTTTATTGTCATAACCCGCTACAATTTCATACCTTGGCATTTGTTAAAATGCAGCATTGAACGGCAGAGTAGCACAAGTTAATGGGAACCTACACACAGAGCCCTTCAGAAGCACGTTGTAGGATGTCCCGTGTCCTGGACCCATCGCCAAGTCACGGATGCTGAGATTCTGCTCTTCTTAAGGGCTGTCCATGTACAGGCACCACAGAGAGTCCGCTGTCCACAGACGGCTCCCGCGTGTGGCTGGGTGTTGCTTCTAACAGGCTCCAGTGGGCCCCCCATTTATGATGAGGGTCTCAAATTTGTAGAATTTCTGAGTAGAAGAGTTTCAGGTGTCTTCTGACCCCGTAATGGGGTTGGGGAAAGGTCACATGGGCTGAGGGACAAGAGGAGTAACGGTGGCTTAGCCGGGAGGATCAGTCACAGGAGCCGTCACCTGCAGCATCCTTCCGTCTCGCTGCAGGATCAGATTTTGCATGGGAAAATCTTTTTATAGATGAAAAAGAGCCCACAGGTTAAAGGTCCTCTGAGTAGTGAACAGCAGAGCAGAGACAGAGCCGGGTTTATTGTGGCTGTGTCTGTGCTGTCCTTGTGTCTGAATTAAAATGTCATTACTATCAGTTAGGCACTTACCATGGGCAAGGCACTGCTTTAAAACCCACATATTCTTAATTACATGAAGACACAGGTCTTAAAAGGGCACAGGTAGAATAGAGACACCCCAGAGGTAACTTATTTGTAACCCACAAACTTCTTCTCCAGGAGGAACTGCTGAGGTGATGGATTCTCTTACCTATTTAAAAGAAGCTCATTGAAAATTGCACTTCCTAAAATGAATCATTTTGAGAGAAACTTATGATTCTGAATGTTACTTCAATGTCAAATATTAAAATACATTCTGATGCATGTCGGGTGAGGTGACCCACACCTCTAATACCGGCACTCAGGGAGGCTGACTGGGGGAGGATCGCTTTAGTTTAGGAGTTTAAGACCAGCCTGAGCAAGAGCGAAATCCCATCTCCACTAAAAATATAAAAATCGGCTGGGTGTTGTGGTGGGTGCTTTTAGTAGTCCCAGCTACTCAGCGTTCTAAGACAAGAGAAATTCTTGAGGCTAAAAGTTTGAGGTTGCTGTGACCTATGATGATGCCACAGCACTCTATCCTGGGCAACAGAGTGAAACTCCATCTCAAAAAAAAAAAAAAAAATCAATACATTTTCATGCGAATTATAAGTTATTTGTGAATATTTACCTGTAAATTCTGAAAAGAAAAATACACATATATTGCCTTCATCTGTTTAAGCTGCAATTAACCATATTTACCAGGGACTGGATGGTATTAACAAGAGAAGTTTATTTCCCACAGTTCTAGAGGCTGGAAATTCTTTTTTTTTTTTTGAGACAGAGCCTCAAGCTGTCACCCTGGATAGAGTGCTTTGGCATCACAGCTCACAGCAACCTCCAATTCCTGGGCTCAAACGAGTCTCTTGCCTCCGCCTCCCAAGTAGCTGGGACTACAGGTGCCTCCCACAACACCCGGCAATTTTTTGGTTGAGGCTGTCTTTGTTGTGTGGCGGGCCCGGGCTGGATTCGAACCTGCCAGCTCAGGTGTATGTGGCTGGTGCCTTAGCCCGCTGAGCCACAGGCGCTGAGCCTGGAGGCTGGAAATTCTAAGCGCAAGGTGCTGGGTGGATTTTGTGTCCTGATTCATACACGGCTGCCTTCTTGTTTCTTCACGTGGCAGACATGGGGAAGGGTCTGCCTGCAACCTCTCATTATAAAGGCACTGATCACTCTTTTTTATGGCTAACTAGTACTCCATGGCATACATATACCACAATTTTTTAATCCATTCACATGTTGATGATCACTTGGTTGATTCCATGTCTTGGTGATTATGAATTGAGCTGCAATGAAAAATTTAATGCACAGGTCCTTATAGTAAAATGGCTCTTTTTTTTTTTCTTCTGGATTGTTGCTTAGTAATGGGATTGTGAGATCAAATGGCAGGTCTACTTTTAGCTCTCTGAGGATCCTCCACACTTCTTTCCATAGAGGCTGTATTCATTTGCAATCCCACCCAGTGTAGAGTTGCTTGCTTTTCTCCACACCCAGGACCTTGTGATGTGGGCCCTTCTCAGTGGGTTAGGCGATATCTCAAAGTAGCTTTGACTTACATTTCTCTGATGATTAGGGATGATGAGCATTTATGTGTTTGTTGGCCATTCGTCTGTCTTCCTCAACGAAGATACTATTCACATCTCTTGGCCACTTCTCAATGGGATTGTTTGCTTTAATAAAAAAGATGGAGACCTTATATCTTTTGTATTTACCTGGATGGATTTGAAGAGCATTCTTCTTTTTTTTGTTTTTTTTTTTGGAGACAGAGCCTCAAGCTGTCACCCTGGATAGAGTGCTGTGGCATCCCAGCTCACAGCAACCTCCAATTCCTGGGCTCAAGCGAGTCTCCTACCTCCGCCTCCCAAGTAGCTGGGACTACAGGCGCCTGCCACAACGCCCGGCCATTTTTTGGTTGCAGCCGTCATTGTTGTTTGGCGGGCCCGGGCTGGATTCAAACCCTCCAGCTCAGGTGTACGTGGCTGCTGCCTTAGCCCGTTGAGCCACAGGCGCCGAGCCAGAACATTCTTCTTAGTAAAGTATCACAAGAATGGAAAAGCAAATATCCAATGTACATAATACTAATATGAAACTGATAGATAAACAACTACATCCTCACATGAAAGAAAAACAAAATTAAATTCAAGTACAAGGGAGGGAGGAGGGAGGAGGAAGGAGATTGATCAGCGCTCACATGATGGATACAAGGAAAGGAAATATGGCTCACTCCCTGGGTGAAGGGCTCAACTACAACTTGGACTTTCCCTAACAAATGCAAACAGTGTGATCTAATCATTTGTACCCTCGTATTAATCTGAAAATTATAAAAAAGATACAATGTCAAATACTCAAGGAAACTGTCAATAAATGACATCAAGACTAAATAAATATATAAAGGCCCTGATCCCATTAACGAGGGATTCTTATGACCTAATCACACCCCACAGGGCCCACCTCCAAATACTACCACAATGGGGGTTAGATTTCACCCTAGGAGTTTTGGGAAAGGGGAAACACATTTTCGGTTGGTGTTTGTTTTGCAGATGGAAATGTCTTAATGTTTCTCGACTTTTTATTTTGTGGTCAGGGGTGTGCCGCGGAGCAGTAGATCTTCAGAAAAGCACACGCGTCACCGGAGCTGCCTGACTCCAGGCCTGTGTTACTTCCCTTCAACCTTGCCACCATCGGCACCTCACTCCCATTTCCACTTGCCCTGCCTAATCCAGATTAACCAGGCATTCAGGCCAATTTGAAGTCTCTGTTACTGACGGTATTGGATAGCATCTCCCCCCCCCCCCTTTTTTTCTTTTAATTCAATTGAATATTGAAATCTCAGCCACCTTTCCCCCTGATTTCTTATTTGTCCTGGCGTCCCCTCCTCTTTTTTATGCATGGCTTTCTTTCTTCTCCCTCTGTGCCCATTTTCATTGTACCAGCATCTTTCACTATAATTGTTCTTGTACCAGGAAAAGTAAAGGGTTTTAACAAAAAGCCCTCATCAAGTCATTTTGGACTACAGATGATATTAGTAAAGAAAGGCCACGCTGAGTTTTTCCTCCCCTAATTAGATGGTGAAATTTTTAGTTCTCAGCATTGTTAATCTGAACTGAAACCCTATCATTGAATAAGCCAAAGGAACTTGAAATTGAGGAGGGCCGTTTCCCAAAAGGGAACCTGGCCAGGCTCAAGCCAAAGGGCTGGGTGGCCGGGGTGCACGTGATGGTGTTTCCACAGCTCTAATTTCTAAGTGGAGTATTCTGTAAAATATTATTTCAGGACTCAAAATTGGTAAGGAAAAAAACCGTGTTAATAAATTCCTACTATGAATGATGAAACACTGAAGGAAAACAAAGCTCAGCCCGGCAGCAATTTAAAAGACCCACGAAGATTTGCCAGGGCCTCAGAACTCTGTGACACCATTTCCTACCGTCAGCCTGTGTCCCAGGCACTTGCTTTTCTGCTGAGTCCGCTCTGTCCCTTGCCGCGAAGTAAGAAAAAATAAGTAGATCAATGTTTCATTCATGTCCTTTTTTTGCTGAATTCTGCACAATCCCATCAGTAAGGGAAGAAAACCCGGACATCCCACTACTGTGCATCCCTTGGTTTTCCCTTAAACAGTCCCGTGAAATGCCAAGTCAATTTTAGATGCAAAGCCCGGTGTCCGGTTTCTGTGAGGCCCGATGACCGGTTTTCACTGGACTTCTCACGTGCTTTCCTTAGGGTCCTGCACATGGGAATCCAGGTTTATTTTCCTGAATCTCTAACTCGTTTACTGACTTTTTTTTTTTTTTGCAGTTTTTGGCCAGGGCCGGAACCCACCACCTCCAGCACATGAGGCCGGCGCCCCCCCTCCTTTGAGCCACAGGCACCATTATTTTATTGAATGATAACAAGTATGAATACACAGAAAAAGCATCAAAATATTTGTCTTTCATTTTATATTGACATTCTTAAAAACCAAGCCTTTCTAGCTAGTAAGAATACAGATAATTATCTCTTCAGAAAAATGATGAAGCTGGAAAAACTAATTTCATGTGTTTAGAATATACATTTGTTGCATATTTATCACTAATAAGCTAATAAATTTAAATCCTGTTTGCTGTTGGTGGGAAAAACATATTCCTAGCTGCTCCTTCAAACTGTGGGTCCCGGATGAAGCACCTTTTACTGAGAGTGGCCGCTGACTTTCTGATGTGCCTGTGATGTGTAAGTCTTTTCTCCGTGTCCCTGGGAAGCAGCCCTGCAGACGGAGGATGGGCAGGAATGCAGCGGTGTGAGTCGGAATATTTTTGTTTGACGGAGTTAGTTAAACAGAGGAGGGCTGACGTTTTAAACTCTGTGACAGCAAGGGTGCTCAAGGTGACAGGAGTCGGAACGGACACAGGTTCGGTACCATTCCCTGGGATGTAAAATCCGGCGCTGTAGTGCCGGTTCTTTATTTATTAATAACTCTCATATGTGACCCGGGGAAACACTCGCAGCAACTTAGAACACACTTGTTCCTGCGATGTGAGTTTGACCCATTTATCTTCAGTCTCAAATCTCTTCTCAAAAGAATTAGGTGGGACAGAAACTGCGAATTCGGGACAGTTGTTTGAACTTGGTTCCAGAAGCAAAGTTATTGGAGTGACGCTCCCGTGGGAAGAAGTCCACATCAGCCGGAGATAAAGGACTAACGGGAGGAAGGGCCACGCAGAGAGGCCACGTGTGGACATTTCATTTTGTGCGCCCATAATTCTCTCTGATGGCTGCATGATTAATTCAAAGATTTATTGATTCTTTTTTCTTCTCTGCTCTAGCCTGCTGACCTGGTTTTGTTGACAGGTTTGTGTGGCTTCAAATCGATCTGACAGATGAAAGCATGCTGCCAGATTAGCCCCCGTGGTCTGGAACAAATATTTTGTACTGTGTCCTTATCAGCAGTAACTAAACTCACGTGAGTCATCCATCAGCACTCCGTCCTGTGCCACGCTGTGTCATAAATTCACAGATGCCAGGCTCAAGGCAGAGGCAGCTGGCATTGTTTGTGCCTGGCGTGCGTGTGCATTTGTGTATGTGTAAGTGGTGGGGTGGAAGTCACAGCTTTTTTATTCTAATAACAAATATTAATACATTTATGCTATTTGGGATTTATTTCAAAATAATCTGTGGTGTTGGAGGGGGGTAGGATAGGATGTGTCCTGAGTTGATAATTACTGAAGCTGGGTGATGGTACATGGAAGTTCATTGTACGTGTTTTAATCCTTCATGTATGTTTTAAACATTCTATAATGAAAAGCTGAGGAAAAATAATTGTATGAAACATCATAATCTTTTCATTGGAACCGTTAGAGTACATGATTCAACATGAACAATCAACTCACATCAAGCCAGGAATAGGCAGATTATGAATGTCTTATGTTAAAAATTCATGACACATTAAGTGAAGTGGACTGTCACACCAGGTGCTAGCTCAGCCCACGTAGGGACCGTCACACCAGTGTAAGTTCAGCCCATGTAGAGACTGTCACACCAGTGTAAGTTCAGCCCACGTAGAGACCGTCACATCAGTGCTAGCTCAGCCCACGTAGGGACCGCCACACAGTGCAAGCTCAGCCCATGCAGGGACCGTCACACAAGTGTGGCAGCCCTGAACACCCGTGTGTGGCCGGCTTCCTCTGGTTCAGTATTCCCTTCCCTCTCCACACCATTCTGGAGTTGGCCGCGAGGGTGTCTTGTTTTATGGTCATCAAGATAAAGATGATGCCCCAAAAGGTTGTCAAGTAGAATCATAATCCAGCCAAACTCACTGCTTCCGGGTGTTAACTCCTATAACAAGAGAATTTCCAGCTTTGGTGTGTTGGCTGATACGGGGGGTGTGAGGGTGAGAAATAGAGTCGTCGAGGGCGACTCGGGTTTCGTGTTTAAGGAATTGAGTGTGTGATATATTATTTTTGTTTTTTTATTTCAGATTAACATAAGGGGACAAACAATTAGGTTACATTGTTTGCACTGCTAGGTAAAGTCAACGTTGTGGTTGAGCCCTTCACCCAGGAGGTGAGCCACGTGCCCTTACACCGGGCCTGTTGGGGAGAGTTACCAAACCCCCTTCCTTCTCCCTGACCCCCACTTGAATTTAATTGTGTTTTTTATTTGGGTGGGAGTGTAATTGTTCATCTACTGATTTCATATTAGTATTGAGTACATGGGATACTTGCTTTTCCATTCTTTTTTTGTGATAAAGCAAAATGGGTTTATTTTTTAATTTTTTAATTAAATCATAACTGTATACATTAATGCATTTATGTGGTACAATGTGCTGATTTTATATACAATTTGGAAAGCTTACATCAAACTGGTTAACACAGCCTTCCTAAGGAGAATGTGTTTCAGCTCCATCCAGGTAAATACAGAAGATGGAAAGTCTCTGTTTTTATCGCTGAATACTGTTCCATGCTATACATATACCATAGTTTATTAATCCATTCATGCTTTGATGGCATTTGGGTTGTTTCCACATCTTGGTGATTGTGAATTGAGCTGCGATAAATATTCTAGTGCAAATGTCCTAGTGGTCAAATGATGGTTTTTCTTCTTGGTGGATAACTAGTAATTGGATTGTGGGATCAAACGGAAGGTCTGCTTTTAGCTCTGTGAGGCTTCTCCATGCTTCTTTCCAAACAGGCTCTATTAATTTGCAATCCCACCAGCAGTGTACAAGTCTTCCCTTCTCTCCACATGTGGTAGTGCTGTGTGTAGAACCTCTATTATTCAATTTGTTCAATCAGAAATTGAATAGCATTAATAAGAGGCAAAGCCCGACATGTGCCCTCCTTTGGTGTATGCATGTAGGTGGGGAGGGATGTCTCATTAGCCCCTCAGCTCACTAATAACATCTTTCTGAGTCTGCATTGCGTGTACTTTCACAGTGCTACCCTGCCCCTGCCTCTGCTCAAGCTGTTTTATTGTTTCTGTTTCACGTTGAGCTACATCTTATTTTAACCTGGCCTCATTACTGACTTCACTGAATTCTTGGTGACCGATTTCAAGTTAGTCAAAAGAGAAAGGTTCAAGAATCTGAAGCAAAAAGGGAAATATGGGCCTTGTTTTAACTTTCCCACTCTGCAAATATTCATTGTTGAAATCTCATAGTAGTTATTAGGCCCTACAATTTTGCTAAATTTATGTAAGTTAAATGCGAGAACTTTCAGAGCACCTGCTATAGCCTGAAGAAGTCTCTTTCTAAAAGTCCTGTGTTGAAGCCACTCCAATATGACTTTAATTGGAGGTGGGCCATTTGAAGGGAAAATGAAGGTTAAAGAAAGTCTTAGGGATGGCCTCTAGCCCACTAGAACTGGCATCCTTAGAAAAAGAGGAAGAAACACGAGAAAACTCATCTTTCTGCTCTTATGTGCAGACATAATGAGAAGGTGGCTGTCTGCAGATGTGGAAGAGAGCCCCCCCCAGAAGCCAGGCTGGCAGAAACTTGATCTTGGCTATCTAACCTCCAGATCTGCAACAAGACAGATCTGTGGTATCTTGCTAAAGTGGCCTGGCCTGAGATGAATAATAGCAGCGCTGCTCTGCTGTTTGATCTGAATGTGGTTTTTTTGAGAACTGCTGTCTTATGATCAAATTATTTTAATGTTCAATTTCCACAGACCTTTCAAGTAGTCTCCCTTTAATTCATCTTTATAAATTTAAGCTATTTTTCTATTTTGCCTATAGTCATCCTTTATTCATGTTAGCGTGTGAAGACTTTTTTTTTTCCAGGCTAGTTCCTGAGCCTTTTCTTCTTTAAAAGAAATTTAACCTCTTCTTATAAATTTTACAATTTCCAAACTTTGGGTCATTTGCTTGGCTCTCTTTGATCTCTCTCTCAATATTCTTCCATTTTCTTCTAAAATTATGCAGTGAGGAAATGAACTTTCCTTTCTCTTAAAGAAAGTAAACATGCTTAAAGACCACAACCGAGTCTTCTTGGAGAGACTTTTGTGCTTTTGTTCCTGGTAAGAACACAGATATGAATAGTGTTTTTTAGAGCTTGTTCCAGGCTTTCCTGTTGCCGAGGAGCAGTCTGAAGTTCTTCTCCTACTTGGGGCCGCATGACACACATTGCCCATTTGCTCCTGAGCCCGTGATATGCTCTTAAAGCATCTTTGTCTCCCCTACAGAGGTCAAGGTGAAGATGAAAGCATGCATTTTCCATCCTAATGGGAAGTACTTTCTGGCTATTTTTTCTAAGATCTTATTTTTATGATTGCATTATAAGACCCACACAAAAATGGCTTTCATGTGGCTTTATTCTTCCTGTTGCTTTTGGGGACAGAGGGGAGAGAGAGATGTTTTCCCATTTGGACTTCTTCTTTGGGAGGTGCAGGGGCCCCAGGATGACCCACTGTCCACTGGCTTTGCCTTTGGGATGATATGAATCAGCCACCAAAGGACACAAGGGGCTCTAGGAACTTTGCCAGGCTGTACCAAGCTCCTTTAGCAGAATGCTCACTGATCACTGATGGAGCAAGAGAAGTGATAAGCAACCTCACAGGGAGACATTACATTCAAAGGAAAACTAACCAGTCACGTGGCTTTGAAATGGTCGGTGAAGCCCCTGCTTCTGGGTCTGGGAATATTTGTTTAGTTTCTGTGTCATCATTGCCGGGTGCTGGCCATGTGCTTCTGCAGACTGGGAGTGCACCAAATGCAGGGCTGACCCAGAGGCCAGGAGTGAACATGGTAGGCTTAAGTGTTTTAAGTACAAAAGGGCCAGGAAAACAGCTACTGGGGGCTTTTCTGTACTTAGGAATGGGAAGCCCTCCTGGAAGACGCTGGGACAGGCTGACCGTGAGCTGCAGCCGCTGCGTGTGTGGGGAGAGGAAGAGCAGTGTGTGCAGACAGAGCCAGGACTGGGCTGTCAAGGAGGTGGCTCTGTCCCAGGGATGGGAGCTGCCACGGTCAGCAGTCACACTACCTGGAACCTGGCCCTGCCTCTTGCTTGCTGTGTGATCTTGGGCAAGTTACTGCGCCCCTCTGTTCCTTGATTTTTTCCTCCAGAGAATGAGGATGATACCTCCTTCTTCATGGGATTGCTTTAAGGATTACATGAGCATAGCAACACTCACCTGGTGGCTTGCGAGGTGTGGCGTGTGCGTGTATTGTCATTGTCCTCACTGTAATCAGAATGATAGTGGTCAGTTTTGTGCTGCCCACCTGGCATATTAGAGGTGTGTTCTGTCCTCTCAGAGCACAGATGTTAAGGGTCCCCCTGGAGTGGAGGCACCAATGGCACAAGTGCCTGACGTCCTGAGCTGGTCTGCAGGCAGATGTAAGATGTAAACTGGGAGAGATGTTTGCCATACTGATTCTGGGAAGAAACTGACCCCACACCCTAAGTCATCTGCGAGCCCAAGGGACAAGTGCTGTGGTGATATCACGAGTGGTGTGGCAGCATGAACAGCCACAGGCCTGCTGCCTTCGCCCCCCAGGTCAGCTGGCACCTTCTGAGTGAAGGGCCCTGGCCATCAGCGGGCCCTCAGTTACTGGCTCACTAGGGAGTGTGCCAGCGGCGCTGCCATGGACCGGTGGGGCATGGACGGCTCAGGGCGGGCAGTGAGTGATCACGTGCTCACAGGAGGCCTCACAGGAGGCCTTCCTGTGCTCACGCCTTACGGTCCTGGGGAAGACCTCAAAAAAACATGAAGTCAGATCTGGGTACAGTTGTGAGAGCTGCTAGAGATGGACAGGGGCACAGGGGCTGCGTGCTGAGACCTGTCTCCTAGGAAGTGACAGGTGGTCCTTTGGTTGGGAAAAAGGTGCTGTTGGGAAGAGAATATTCCAGGTAGGGGAGCAGCGTGTGGGGCAGCCCTGAGGCGGGGAGATCACGAAGCGGAGGGCACTGAAGGTCGAAGGCAGCACCATCCAGACTGAGTGGCCCGCTGGTCCCACAGCCCCATCACAGGCAGAGTCCGGTCTGTGCACCAGGCAGTGTGCACAGTTCTGGGCATGTGGGGGTGTTTGGTAGGCTGGCCCTGGGCTCTTCTGCTACCAGGACACTTGTGCACACCACAGAGACACACACACTCATATGGCCATGTTGCACCTGTACACACACACACCACAGAGACACACACACTCACATGGCCACACTGCACCTGTATACACACACACCACAGAGACACACACACACTCACATGGCCACACTGCATCTGTACACACACACACCACAGAGACACGCACACACTCACACGGCCACATTGCACCTGTACACACACACACCACAGAGACACACACACACACACACTCACATGGCCACACTGCACCTGTACACACACACACACCACAGAGACATGCACACACTCACATGGCCACACTGCACCTGTACACACACACACCACAGAGACACACACACACACACTCACATGGCCACACTGCACCTGTACACACACACACCACAGAGACACGCACACACTCACATGGCCACATTGCACCTGTATACACACACACCACAGAGACACGCACACACTCACATGGTCACACTGCACCTGTACACACACACCACAGAGACACACACACACTCACGTGGCCACATTGCACCTATACACACACCACAGTGACACGCACACACTCACGTGGCCACACTGCACCTGTATACACACACACCACAGAGACACGCACCCACTCACAGGCTCACACTGCACCTGGACACACACACCACAGAGACACACACACACTCACAGGTCCACACAGCACGATGATCCTCTCTCACACCCCACAGAGACACACACACACTCACATGGCCACATTGCACCTGTACACACACACACC